>APFE031394801.1:139595-210135 GCA_000404065.3 Pinus taeda
AGAGCATGAGCCCATGTGCAGTACCCACTGTTTTGGCTCCCAAGAAAGGAGGAGAGTGGAGAATGTGTACGGATTCCAGGGCTATTAACAAGATTACCGTTAGGTACAGGTTTCCCTTACCAAGGATGGACGATATGATGGATTGTCTAAGTGGAGCGACTTACTTTTCGAAGATTGATTTGAAAAGTGGGTATCACTAGATCCGGATTCATGAGGGTGATGAATGGAAAACTGCTTTCAAGACAAACGAAGGCTTATACGAATGGCTGGTGATGCCGTTTAGCTTGAGTAACACTCCCAGCACATTCATGCGACTGATGAATGAAGTGCTGAAAGAATTTAACGGTAAGTTTGTTATAGTTTACTTGGACGATATTCTGATTTTTAGTAAGACTAAGGAGGAGCATTTCAGGCATTTGCAGAGCGTGTTGAGAAAATTACAGCAAAACAAGCTGTTAATTAATTTGAAGAAATGTACCTTTTTTCAGAGAGAACTGATATATCTGGGTTTTGTTATTGCGCAGAATGAATTGAAAATGGACCCAGAAAAAGTGGCAGCTATAGTTAGCTGGCCTTCTCCTAAAAGTTTATTTGAAGTTCGAAGTTTCCATGGACTTGCCAGTTTTTACAGGAAGTTCATCAGAAATTTCACCGAGATTTGCGCACCAATGTTGGACACAATCAAGAAAGTGAATCATCCATTTCACTGGACAAAAGCAGCAGAAAACAGTTTTCAGATCTTGAAGAAGAAGATCACTGAAAGACCTGTGTTGAGACTTCCTGATTTCAACAAACTTTTTCAAGTTCGTTGCGATGCCAGTGGTACAGCCATTGGAGCAGTCCTCAGCCAGGAGGACAGACCAGTTGCTTATTTTAGCAAAAAGCTAAATGAAAGCAGACAGAAGTACTTGACCTATGATAAGGAATTTTACGCCATTGTACAAGCTCTGAAGCACTGGCGACATTATCTATTGGGTAACGAATTTATTTTATTTTCTGATAATTCTGCGTTACAGTACATTATGCAACAACATAAATTGAACCACAAGCATGCAGCTTGGGTTGAGTACCTGCAAAGTTTCACATTTGTACTAAAGCACATTAGTGGGCAATCGAATAAGGTAGCAAATGCACTTAGTAGGAGAACATTACTGTTACAGGAGAGCACCATGCAGATCTTAGGATTTGAACACTTGAAAGAGTTGTATCTGGCTGACACCGAGTTTATGGAAGCCTATGAGGCTTGCTAAAACTCGCTGTTACGAAATGACAGCAAGTGGCTGGATTATAATCTTCAGGAGGGATTGCTGTTCAAAGGGGGGCAGTTATGCATTCCAAATTGTTCTATGCGAGACAATATCATACAGGAAAAACACAGCGGAGGCCTGGCAGGACACTTTGGAATAGACAAGACCGTGGCTCAGGTACAACATTTCTATTTTTGGCCTAAGATGCAGCGAGATGTGTAGAGATATGTGGCTAGGTGTAGAACTTGTCAATTGGCAAAAGGTAACAGTCAGAACACTGGACTTTATATGCCATTACCCATTCCTAGTCGACCTTGGGATTTGGTCAGCATGGATTTTGTGCTGGGTTTACCAAAAACACAGCGCGGCTTTGATTCAGTGATGGTTGTAGTCGACCGATTTTCGAAGATGGCACACTTTGTACCGTGCAGGAAAACCAGTGACGCTACTTACATAGCACACCTTTTCTTTACAGAGATTGTGCGGTTGCATGGACTTCCGCGAAGCATTATCTCTGACAGAGATGTCAAGTTTACAGGCCACTTCTGGAGAACCCTGTGGAAAAAGATAGATACTCAATTGCATTTCAGCTCCGCTTTCCATCCGCAGACGGACGGACAGACGGAGGTAGTGAACCGGAGTCTGGGGAATTTGCTCAGAAGTCTAAAAGGTGAAAATTCTCGGACTTGGGATCGTGTATTGGCACAGGCGGAGTTCGCATATAACGATTCTCCTAACCGTAGCATAGGCTACAGTCCATTTCAAGTTCTGTACGGCATGCATCCGCGAGGAGTGCACGAGTTACGAGATTTGGGCAAACTAGAGAAGCGGAGTGCTGATGGGGAAGATTTTGCCCAAGCTATGAGCAAACTGCATGAACAGGTTAAGCTAAAACTGCAGGACAACAGCCAGAAATACAAGCAGCGAGCTGATACAAAACGCCGGGAAGTTCAGTTTAATGTTGGGGATGAAGTTCTTGCGTACTTACGCAAGGAACGATTTCCAAAGCGAGAGTACAGCAAAGCTCAAGTTTAAGAAAATCGGGCCCTGCAAGATCATTCGCAAATTTTCTGCGAACGCTTACGAGATACAGTTGCCACCAGGGATTGGTATTTCCCCTATCTTTAACGTGGCAGATCTATTCCCTTATGTTGCAGGTTCGGTAGATGATGCAGCAGCAGAGCCACCGCGGGACACCCAATTGAAAGGAGATTTATGGACGAGACAGATGCCGATGGCACCACCCGTCGAGATTGAGGGAATTCTGGACACACAGGTAGCAAAGCGCACACGCAGGAAGGAGTATTTGAGATATTTGGTAAAGTGGAAGAACCGTCCAATAGAGGACAGTTCGTGGCTTAATGAGACACAAATACAAAAGGCAGGCTACTCTGTTAATGACCTCATGGAACAGAGCCATGACTTTTTGTCACCCTGGGAGCCTGATGCAGGAGCATCTAGCTCTGAGGAGGCAGAATGAGGCTGGCAGTCTCAGACAGAAACAGAACACACAGTCACTACGCATAGCTGGACAGGTGTCAAAACCTTGTCAGTTATTTTCCTTTCATTTACTTGTTTTATTTACTTTTATGCTGATAGGATTTGGTTAAATTAGTCATGCATTGATTCTGTCTTACTTAGGAGTTAGAAGCAGAAACATAAATTGTTAATTAAATTGATTTTTCTTTAAAAGGCATTGTATTAGTTATAGTCGGTTAGGTGAAAACAGTTGCCCAAATCTGTTGGGTTAGTTTCAACTGAAAAAGAACTGTTAGGTTCTCTGAGCTTAAAAGAGCAGAAACAACGATTGTAATGGGTCCTCTCTCTGACGAAAGACAAGAGAAAAAAAAAGAGAACTACAGTCATTTCAAATAGATTGTCCTCTTTAGATTTTTCTATGATCAATTCATTTCTTTTAAAAATCATCACTATACCATCTATTTTTTTCTTGCAATCATAATACAAGTCACTGTACAAATTCAATTGTATTTGATATAAAAGACAGATATGATTCACAAGAAGTGGAGTAGAGGTGACAGTCGACATACTGTCCGACAGAACACATCCAAGGACGCATACACACAGGACAACACCAGACGAGTGCCTAATAGCGGACATTGACAAGCAAGATTGCATCATATACAAGGAACATAAGTTGGTACGCATAAACAGAAGTATTCACAGGTATTCCACAAGAACCCTCGATAAATTAACCAGAAAGTTAAATACCGTAGCAGTGAAAATCCAAGCACTGTAATATTGCACAAACCCTTGTTTACTGTTCATAATTTCTAAAAGAAACCCGCACAGTGCAACTAAATCAAACCAGAATCTAGGAATAGAACCAAGAATTACAAGTTAACATTCGACCAGCAAGATATAAGTAACAGCACTTGAGAAATTGGCACAGCCATAACACGGCGAGCGTTTTATTGTCCAAAATAATCAATATAGAGAAGGGTTTCCAAAACCCACGACAACCCAGGTCATTGGGTGACTGGGTAACGGTATACCAAGAAGGGTTTAGTACAACCAGAGGTCAAAACCTCAGAATGAAAGACCAACTGTAAAAAAATAATTACATTGCAAGGTGGAGAACTTAGAAATAAGGAACCAGTGCACGGCTACAGGGAGCTATTACGGCTAAAGGAGATAACCCAACTAAATCTCATCACACAGGCGAGAATCGTAACCTACAAGGGCCGACAGAACCCTACAAAACCTATAAAAAGACATGTGAATGTGAAGAACACTACCTATTTAATGCAGGTGAGCAAACACAGTGAAGGCCGAGTAATCAAGACCACCGAGCCGCGTCCATTTCAACAGAGTCGAGTCACCTACAGTCCAAAGAAACACAAGTTAGGGTAAAAACGGAGGCGTATACCCATAGCAACTACAATGCTGAAGAAAATTGCAGTGAAGTGTTACCTGGTGTCGAAGTGACCGAGCTTCGAGAACAACCCACTTGAAAACCTGGAGAACCGTGGCAGAAAATGTTAGCATTGGAAGGAGAAAAGCTGAAATAGTTCAAAAAGAACCTGGGCTTACCTTATGGAGAAGACCAGGCACGAAAACTTGAAGGATAACCTGTAACAGAATGATTCCAGTGGTTAAGCGACATAAATAGCGGAACCTATAACAATCCCCATTAAAATGAATAGAAAGCAAGCTAGAAACTGTACAGAGTCGAGGGTCTCTTACTGAGAGTACTTAAAGCCTACCTTCATAACATTACAGTGCCAGGTTATGCCTAACAGAACCAGGTCGAACACCAAAAACCACAGAGGACTGAACCCATGGAGCAGAGCTGGAGCTGAACAACGGAAAGTGCAAATGATAATGGATGGATTGACAAAAGGACGCGGGAAGATATAGTGATGAACCGGCGGATGTAGGTTACCACCCGGTAACGCAGGTCACAACCCTAAACCCACATATCGAAACCAGTACCATGGCATTAAAGTCAACATAAAGGTTTGCAGGACGACAGTCATATCAGCAGGATCTTTCGAGAACAACGGAGGGTCATTTTTCGTAAAAGGCGGGACGCCACCAAAAATTTAAGAAAGACACTCCATTTTCAAAAGAAAAAGTCTCAATGTGCAATTAAGCTGTTAAAACGATCATAAAGAAACACAAGTTTATATGATATATATGGAGAAATATAGAATTATATTAATGAATGAAAACATATTTTGTCCATATATATGATTAGAACAATTATTCACTTCAATAGGAAAAAATGCACTAATACCTATTTTTAACAACTTAATCCTTTTCATATTTTGTATATATATATGATTAGAACAATTTGTCACTTCACTAGGAAAAAATGCACTTTATACCTCTTTTTAACCACTTAATAATTTTCATATACAAATGAAGCCTTTGGAAATGAGTTTCTCCTGGTTGCCGGGGAGATCAATTGGAAAAAGTCAAAAGGTCATATTTTCCCTATTCATTTTACTCCATTAATACTTTTCATATACAAATGAAGCATTTGAAAATGAGTTTCTCCGGGTTGGTAAGGAGCTAAATTGGAAAAAGTCAAGGTGATATTTTCCATAATTCATTTATGGCATTGTAATTGTTGAAAATAATAATTAAACTATTGAAAAAGTATATGAATATTTACCTATGTAACAAAATCTGTAAGCTTATTTTAAATCAAACTTATTATAGCTTAGTTTATCTATTATATATGATGGTATCTATTATGTATGATGTTATGTGAACTATTTAATTATTTATATTACATATTTGAGAAAGGAGGGAAGAGGTCAACGTCTAACTAGATTCATACACTTGTTTGAAATAAAAGATACGATAGCTAATTTTATAAATGATGTTGTGAGAACTCTTTCACTAGAAAAATATCTTTTTTCAGGAATATAGTTGGATTTGGATTTGATGGTGCATTTTTGTAAGTGATATTCATAAATATTAATCTACTTGATGTTGTTAATTTATCATATAACTATTGTATAGTTTAGAGACGTGAATTAGTAGAAAATGATGATTCATCTCAATTTCTAAAGTATTAATATACTGCAAGAAATAAACACCAAAGTTTTGGGAAATCTACTCAAACATGGAAAATTGAAATAGATAATGGAATCATATTATTAAACCACTCAGTTAAAAGTGTCACAAATTCATCATATTAAATTTTTTCTTAGAAAAAAAATACTGGAAATATTTGGAAAACTCATGCTTACTTTATTAAAAAACAACGAGTTATAAAAAAAAGTATGATTTCAAAACAATATTTCAAGTACAATTTAGCATCAATTTACATTAAAATGTGCCTATTAGGTTAACTAGGTTGAATTAGAAGTTTCAATAGGATCATACTGACATTAACTCTAAAGTTTATTATTAGCATTTTTTTAAATGGATTTCAAGAAGCATATTTTCAGTATTTGTACTGCACATATGCTCTTTTTCATCCAAGAAAAAGGAGGAACTCTAATATTTGTATAGAATACAAGTATGGTACATTTACATCAATTAAATTTTGAATGTCTCCCAAAGATACAAATATCAAGGACATTGAATGATTATATTATTTTGGGAAAATGTTTTGTTATGAAGCTGAATGAATCTCTTGATAGGATGCTCAGAAATTTACCTATATTCAATGTTGTTAGGCTCCTTCTCATTTTATGAATATTGATGCAAGAAAAACAAGATAAAAGTATGATCATACAATTATGTGGGAAATTAAATGTTGGGAACTTACCTAATAAAGAGTGATTACTAATTGTTTTGTTTGAAATAGATAAAATTTTCGTACTGTAATACATCATAACAAGAAAATCATACGTTCAAAGGATGTGATTTATGTGGAGATGACCCAGACTGCTTTGAAACCTTCCCCTATTTGATCTTATTATTGCAATTTATTATTTTTTTCCAGCAAGTATAATGGTGTGTGAAACAAACTTCTCAAAAGTAAATGAGATAAAAAAATGATCATATATGAAGACTTTTGTTGGATATATTGGGTGTGTTAATGTTTCTCTTTCTCAGTGCATCTTTAGCTCAATGTGAGATAGACTAGAATGCTTTAGCTCAATGTGAGATAGACTAGAATGCTACTTATGATGTATGGAAACAATTGAATGATAAAATATCATTTCCATTGGGAAAATAGATTCATGTTTTTAAAGACATTATCTAAAATACTTTTGAAAAATATCAAACGAATGGAAGGAAAATATGCTTAGTTATTATTTTTTTATTAAAATGTGTTCATTTATGTACACTACCAATAATATTGTGAATAAACAGATGGAATATATAGCACATTCCACTCATGAAAAATCATCCTTAACTAGTTTCTACGTCCTTCTAATCCTCGTTATGGTTATAAAAGTGGCAAGGAGATAGGGATTCATAGCATTAAGCATAAATGGAAAAATTAATAGGCTAGCTTGAACCATTATGGAAATTATTTCATGCTACACGTGTTGTCTCAAAATAACATTAATGGTATGGTTATGTTGGGAATTTTAAATGGCTATAGCAACCTTAGTATTTGATCTCATGAATAGAATACCTTACCTATTCATGTAAGCAGGATTTCTTGGTCCATTTCCTTTCAACTTTCCTTATATGTTTTTGTAATTTGATATTTTTTGTGGTGTTACATAAGGGGTTCTCCCTCTAGGATACTTTCCCTTTTGCTAAAGAAAGCCTCTATTCCTTAAGATATTATCTCTACGCCTTACCTTTATAAAATCTTGTTAGAAAATACTCTCATTGAATTACCTCAGTCTATCTCTCTATCCCTCTTTCATTTCCTTCTCATATGCACTTATTACTATTCTTTATCATGGCCTTGGTTGTGGTCATTCAGGGCATCACAAGTCTCATAGTCATCATATCCCATGGGGGCTTCACTCAATTAACTTATGACATATCATGCGCGTTCATGGCATACTAAACAATATCCTTAATTTGACTACATATTGGAAAATACCTCTAAAACCACAATATTTAACCCCCACCAAGAAAAACCAAACAAACCTTCCCATTTTAAAAATTTCTATCTTCATTAGATATTTGTAGGTATCCATTTTTTTCATTATCATTTTTCATACACCTTTATATTTTTCATTAACGTTGAGCTCCATTTTTTATAAATATCAATATAAAAACCATTTATGCCCCATTATATGCTCAATATATTATGTCATTTCTTCCTCAATATATATCCACTAATAAGAACCCATGCAGGATGGTATTACTCCCACATTCAAGCCACTGTATCATATCTCTTCACCACAATGAAATATCACCTCCATCGTGTGGGAATGGACGGTCTCAATCTTTACGTACACTGGTAGGAATATACTTAGCATCTCCAACACTTTGAAGAACTGGATGAAAAACTTCTCAGGGAATGAAATCATTAGTAAAGCCTCGACTCTAGTTCTAGGCTTTGTCAGTTTGGATGTTTGGAAAAAATTCAATAGTCGGATCTTCAAGAAGAAAGAAAGAAAGCCCCAATATCACCTCCATCATGTGGGAATGGATGACCTCAATCTTTAGGCACACTGATAGGGATAGACTCCGCATCTCGAACACTTTGAATAATTGTAGGAAAAGCTTCTCAGGGAATGAAATCATTAATAAAGTTTGGACTCCAGTTCCATTCTTTGTCATCTGGGATGTTTGGAAAAGATGCACTATTCAGATCTTCAAGAACAAGGCAAGCAAGCCCGAGCACATAATTGACCAAATTTTAAGGCAACTCAAAGACATAGTCAGATGCTTGTTGAGGAAACTTCCTAAGGACCCTCCTTTACCTTGAGATGCATTTATTCTACTACATTTGGGTCTCTAGTCTATAGGCCCATAGGTTATAATCAAGGGTGTGAGCGATACAAATGTAGATATAAATATTTGGAAGCCTCCTCCACATGGTTTCTTAAAGGCCAATATGGACAGAGCATCTAAGGGCAACCCAGGGTTAGCTGGTTTTGGGGGTGTTATAACAGATGAATAGGGTCAAATAAAGGAGATCTTTCATGGCCACTTGGGGAAGGCGACAAATAACACGACAGAACTCATGGCCTTAGAGAAATGCTTGGAAATCTTGGTGGATTCTAATTCACACAATCTCATTATTGAAGAAAATTTAGAATTGATTATGAGAGCGGCTAAGAAAATATGCAATGGTACATCACCAGACAAAGTGTCGAAACATTGGAGGCTATCGTAGGTCTTTCCCCGCATCTACACCCACCTGCAAACCTTAAAAATTGTAAGCTTTGTCCATGTGAAAAGAACATCTAACATGTTAGTTGATCATTTGGCAAATGAAGGAGTGATTAATAAGGGAAGAGACACTCAGCATGTTTGGGAGTTTCTACCCCTAGGCAAACTATTAGAGGATTGTATATGTTAGGCTACCAAAAATAGGGATCAATGGATTGACATGATGGATCGAAGAGGCTTAGGAGACAGGTGGAAGGATAGGGAAGCCTAAACTATTTTCTTGTTGTTTGGTAGCAATCTGCAGAATGTATTGGTGTTTGTCTGTTAAATAGAGTATGGCAAGGAAACTGGGCTTTAAGCGTAAATCCTTCGATAAGAAGAAGATCAATGACATAGGCACAAAAAAAAAAGAACTGTTCGATGGGATAGACTGATGGTCTTCGCATGGCAAAAGAGTGTAAAAGTTAATTCACGAGGGAAGTGGTTTCTCGAACCATGAGTGGTATTTCGAGTGAGGTCTAAGTGGAAATCGGTATTTTGAGGATGGCCTCTGATTCCACTCTTCAAGAGAGACGTAGTAGCAAGTAGGAAAGAGGAAATCACCTTTCGGGCAGTTAATCCTCGTGCTACTTGTCCACCTGAAATCATCGTGGACCGTTGGATCCATGAAGCATAGATCAACGGTGGTGGACATGTTGTGCACGTTGTTTGATCAACGATTGGAGGAAGGAGGAGGAGGTGGAATTGTGATACACCGATATGCAATTACGTGATTCGCCAATACTCGTTAGATTATTGAATGAGATGGACAGTCAAGATCAGGCTGATCGAAGTTCGATGATTGGTGAGCACAGTGGGAAGGTGATGGACTGGAAGTGCAGACCCACCGATTTTTATGGTTGCAGGTGTAATATATTTGAAGTCTGACCTCAAGGGTTGGAGGTCAGGTTTCTGTGTATTTCCTGTGTAATCCATATATTCTGATGGAGTGAATGGTTCCTAGTTTTAAAGGTTTAAAGCCAATAACGCTTCTGATAGGTTTTGTGGGCCATAATCCATAGGCCTTAAGATCAATTTTTGGTAAACGAAAGGGTTTTTTCTTTATCCTGTAACATATGTAATGTACTAGTTTGATTAATAGAAGGCTTCATTCTTACTTGACCAAAAAAAATAAAAAATCACGGGTTATGTTTTTGTATAAATGAGGCATAACAAGAAATTCTTTTTTGGACAATCTCTAATTGTAGGTTAGGAATATGGATCAAAAGTTCACGTTAATGGAAAATAATATGGCTAATTGTGAGATGCAGAGGATTAAAATGAAAACATTGAAGCCATTCTTATGGACACCCCTTGAGTTTAGAATCAAAAAGGTTTTTCCTTTTGCAGTGAGAGGTGCCCTACAAACCAGTATGGGGTAATGTTGTAGTGGTGAACATGTTTACAAAAATTTACATGTTGGTTCAATTAATAATAAAATATTAAATGTGATAAAGATAGTAATTTGCTTTTATTAATATTTATTAACATATGTTTTAGATCAAGGTTAATTGTAATATGCATATCACACTAATATATAACATATAATATTAGATATAAATTAAGGTTCCCATTTTACCATATAATTCCAAACAATGATTGCCTAACCATATTTAAATTTATTTAATAAGCACATTAAAACTTTAAAACCTAGAATAACATATAATATAACAAGATTCATAACCATGGTTATTACCCTTCTTACCATGAATTTTATTGACTTGTGTCACAAACTATAGCTAAATCTCACAAGCAAAATATTCTATAAATATTTATTCTAATTTAGTTTTGAATATTTTCTAAATTGAATCTAAAATAAAAAAATGTTATAATTTTTTTTGATATATTTTAAACTCTCTATCATTGACTAAGATATTCCATAGAGATTAGATAAATATTTTAATAAAATTAAAAATGACAATACTTTTATATGTAAAGATGTGAAATTTATATAATATAAATAGTATTATTAAAAATCATCATAGATCCAGCCTAACTAGGGATATACCAAGCCATGAGAGGAATCATATATCTCCATATTAACTGAAGATCTACAAAACCATGAGAAGAATCAAACATTTTAAGGAAAAAAGTTTCCTCAAATATTATGATAAAATGAAAATTTACATCTTTATTTAATTATTGTGCTCGATAGATATAGATTTCACTTTTATAAATCATCTCCTAAACTTAATAAAAGAGTTTAAGATAGTGACAAAATATCTTCATTGTATTTTAGTTTTATTATTGTGTTCAGTAGATATGGAGTTCACTTTTGTAAATCATCTCTTATACTTAATAAAATATTTAAAGATAGTGTCATAATCGTTCCATTATATTTTGGTTTTATTGTTAAACTTATATCTATTTGGACAAAGGAATTATTCTTTCCCTACTGATCTAATTTCTCAAATGGCATGAGAGCATTAATTAATATGCTTAATTTTGTTTCGATTTAATACAAGCGTGTTTTTTTCTTTTCTTTTTGTCTAAATTTAAAAGAAAATTAATATCTTTTATAAATAAGGGAAAAATTATTGGGAATTGTTTTTAATTGAATTTTATTGAGATTTACAATTTTTTTATAAATTTATTATGTATTATATATTTTTTAAATTATAAATTTTTTTATAGAGTAATATTTTTTTATTTTTTTTTTAATTGAGAATTCATTTTGTTTATCAATAAAAGAAGTTTCACACATATTTTTTTTTTTGGGAAAATACATATTCTTTAATAAAAATAAATATTATTCTTCAATTTTTGCCATATGGTTAGCTTTAGAATTCATAATTTTATTACTCATTATTTATATGGAATGTTTTTTATTACAATTATATTAGTAGTGTAATTATATAAATAAAAATGGTGGATTAAATTTTGATAAACATTTTTTAATAAAAACATTTCTTTTATTGCACATCTTATATTGTGGAAATTTAAAAAATCATCAAAATTAATTAAACATATTTTTATTATATTTTATAAGAGGTGTTGTTTAAATAAAAATGGTCTACTACCATGGTTTATTAATACCACATTGCTCAAAAAACCATAACTCACTTATAATATAACACATGTTCAATATAATTTTTTTTAAATTAATCAATTTAAATTAAAAAATGAAACATAACTACTTTAAAGATAAATCTTAACCGTTTATTTTGTATATATTACTATTAATATTCTCAAATAATATTAAAATTAAATTCATATAAACCACTTAGTAACTATTTATATTTAAGCTTAAAATTTAAAAATAACGGACATCCCTACTTAGCCATTAATAATGACTTATGTAAAAGTAATTTTGAATTTTAGGAAAATATGATTAATATGTGTGATGATTTGTTCTTTAATCTAGTGGCTGAATATAGTCGAGTTTTCTAAATAAATATTATATAACATTTGGCATAATGGTATGAAATCTAGATTTATGTCTATGTTATTGGTTACTAGTAAATATAGATGTGTAGTTTCATAGATGGGTAATTTCATTTTAATCTGTAGCCTTTTTTATTAATATTTATTTATTTTATTTTTTTAATAAAAACTTAATTATTTTTTACTTTCTATTATTTTTTTGTTTGAGTAAAATATTTTTCCTTTTATTAGAAATTTAAAACTACAATAGAGAAACTATGAGACTTATGGTTATTTTTAACTAGTACACCTTAAATATTAAAAAACCAAAGACAAAAGTAAATAATAGTAGAGTGAGTAGATTTCATTAGCTTGTTGTAGGAAAGTTTGAATCTTTGACAAAAATGGGCTTTAACTACTCACAAGTGAGCACCCTTGATGTAGAGGGAGGCCTAAGTAACTTTCAATCCTTTGTAGACTCTAGTCCATTCCTTTGATTATGAGTTGTAGCTCATTTAACAATATCAATACTTCCTCCCAAGATTCATTGTTGTCTAGAAGGAATCTCCCTAGTGGCATTTTTAGGTGATAGTAAATATTAATGATGTACATATATTGATTTAGTGTCCCCTTATGTTTCCAACATCTAGAATCTGATCAATGAAGTCAACTACATTTTTCAAATCTAATAAACATTTATGTTCCACTTTTATTCGTTATTTAACCTACACAATTTCTTTTTACATGTGCAATTTCTTCATGAATTTGAGGTAGGGTATGATCTTTTTAGTATATTTTTTAGGCCTTTTCATGTAGTTGAGTTCAAGATCCCATATTTTTGTAGTACGTTTCTCCTTTATAGGACATATCTCATTGTCAAGGCATGATTACATGTAGATGAATTCTAGGGTTGAAACTCAGTTGAGGTAGAATAATGCCAAAATGTGAGGCAAGGGAAGGGTAGGGCTAGAAAAGTGACATATAGATTCAAGGACCGAATAATGTATAGGGCTTGAGATGCATAAATGAGATAAAAATTTAAGACCTAAGGCTTGCCTTAACTATTGAATGTATGGTGAACCTAGGAGGAACACACAAAATAAGAAGGGGATGAGAGAATTTTAGTAGTGGGGTGAGGAAAATTAGGAGCTAAATTCTTGAGCTTGGAAGGAAATACTGTTAAATAAACTATAAAGTGAGAGTGGGGTTTGGCTCCAAATAAAAATAAAGAAGTAGCAAAGATTTTCCCCACTTGGCTGGTGATTTAAACCAAAATTTCTTACTGCCTTACAATGAATTCCCCACACTAGATATTGAACCCATGAATATCATTGGTTGAATTCCATAAATAAAATAGAATTAGAGATTATGTTATGAAACCAACTCAGAAAAAGATAGAAAAGATAGATCAGCAACTTAAAAATTAGCCTCTTCAAGGGGGAAACCTCCTTTACATTACACATATGAACAATTATTGGATGATACACATGACAAGACCTCATTTCTATATATAGGAGTCTAAGGGGTCATAATATAAATAAAGACAACATAAAAATAATAATGTAAGGGCACAACAATAACAATAGTGGGCTTCTATGGGGTACAATAATACCAATAAGGGGGTTGCACTAATAAGAATAAGGGGTTACACTAGTAGTATAGGGACTTAACATGCCCCTCTCCTTCAAACAGTTTTGTCCTCAATGCTTGAGTAGTTTTGGATGCTTCAGTGTAAAATTTTCATCCTCCCATGTGGAATCTTTAGCAGGTAAGTTCTTCCACTTGATGAGATACTCTAAAATTGATCGATTTCGTAGTTGTCGGGGTATTGTTTCTGTGATTGCTTGAGGTTCCAATATGATTTTTCCTTCCTCGTCAAGTTCTGAGAACATTGTTTGAATTGAGATCTTGTCACCAATAACCTTCTTTAATCAAGAAACATGGAAAACTGGGTGCACTGGGGAAGAGGTAGGAAGCTCCAATTTGTATGCCATAGTACCAATATTTTGTAATACCTTGTATAGACCATAATACTTTGGTTATAATTTATTATCCTTCTTAGCTTTCTTGAGGGACATTTGTTTGTATGGTTGTAGTCATAGAAATACCACCTAGTCACCTAAATCAAAACTTCTTTTGCTTCAATGTTGATCTGCTAGTTGTTTCATTCGATTATGTGCCAAAGTGAGGTTATCCTTTAATAGTTTGAGAACTTGTTGTTCATGCTTGATGTGATCTTCCACTACTTGAACCTTTTAATTTTATTTTAAATATGATGTAATGGAATGTGGATAATATCCATAAAGTGCCATAAATGGGGTCATTTTTGCTGTAGTATGGAAGGAAGTGTTATACCACCATTCAGGCAGAGGAAACCACTTGACCCTTTATATCTATTTATCATATACAAAGCAATGAAAATATCCTTCTAAACATTTGTTCACTGTCTTAGTTTCCCCATCATGTTGAGGATGATCAGATGAGCTATGAGTTAACTATGTACCCAGATATTCCACCTCTTGTACTCCAAAGAAACATTTGGAGATTTTTGCATATAATTGTTTCTCCTTCAATGGTTTGGCAACAAGTCAACATGTGAACATGATTCCTTCCAGACTTACTGTTATTTGTATATCATCCAAAAATACTAACACAAATTTTCTAAGGAAGGGTTTGAAAATGGAATTCATCAAATCTTGAAATGTAGAAGGTGCATTGGTGAGGCCAAAAGGCATGACCAAAAATTCATAACAACCCGCATGAGTTATAAGTGTTATTTTTGGAATGTCTTCCATCTTCATTCTGATTTGATGATATTCGGAATGAAGATCGAACTTGGTGAAGTAAATTTCTCCATATAATTCGTCCAATAATTCATCAATGACATGAATGGTAAATTTATCTTTAATAGTAAGCTTGTTTAGCTCCCTATAATGTGGACACATGTAGCATGATCCATCCTTATTTTGTACCAATACCACTAGAGTAGATAAAGAACTTTGACTAGCTTGAATTATACCAACCTCTAGCATTTCTACAACCATACATTCAATTTCATTCTTTTGGGCATATCGATATATGTAAGGCATAATGTTTAGGGGAACACTTCCTGGAATCAAATGCATAGCATGATCATCATAACAAATAGGTGGGAGGCCTTTCGGAGTCCCAAATACCTTGCAATGATTTTCCAAAACATTTTTGAGATCTAGAGAAATAGATGATTTCAATGTGGGAACCTCTAGTGAACATAATTGTGCAATTATGCCCCATCGTTATTTATTTAGAAGAATTTTCATGTTTTTAGAGCTAATTAGGTTTCTTGGTTTCACTACAATACCCCTTAATTCAACTTCCTTTCCTTCCTAAAAAAAATTCAACAAAAGTTCTTGAAAATTAAAAACTATTGTACCCAAAGATTGAAGCCATTAGACTCCTAGTACAACATCTACACCAGCCATTGGAATGGAAAGCATTGGACTATTAAAGACATATTCTCCCATTGATAGCTTGATATTATGGCACTTTCCAGAGAAATTTATGGTTCCTCCATTTTCAACCATTACCTGACACTTGGTGCTGGATATAGGACACAGTTCAATTACTTGGCTATCTTAAAATGAATAAAATTATGGGCACTACTCCAATTAATCAACACTAGTACCTATTTCTTCTCGATATGCCCTTCTATCTTGAGAGTTTGAGGAGTGGTAATTCCTGTCAATGCATTACAAGATATGGCAAATTCATTTCTTCTTTCTCTAGGATTGGTTCCTAGTGTATATCCTTTTCTTTTGACATTTCTTTCTCCTTTTCTTGATTCTCTTCACTATCTATGTAAATTAATTTCTTCTCAACACACTTTTGACCTTTAGCATATTTTCTATCACAATTATGATAAAGCCCTTTTTATTTTTTTTCCTCCAATTGTTTTGCTGTCAACCTTATACGTGGTGAAATACTAGGAACAACAACACTTCCATATTTATATTTGTGAGTGGCTCGCTTCCTTGTTTCCATAATTTTGCTTTCCATTTTTCTTGCCAACCTAAATGTCTTCTCTAATGAATCAGGTTCGCAAAGAAGAACCTCATGTTTAATGTTATCCTTTAAATTTCCTATGAAGATATCAATCCTCTGCTTCTCTAGAATGTCATTTACCCTTATATTCAATTTTTGGAAGTCCTGAATGTCCTCTGCCATTGAACCCTTTTCTTTGAGATTTATCAATTGGCTAAAGAAGTTGATTTTCTTTGTATCCTCATAATGTGTTATCATTTCTTCCATGAAAATATAATAGGTGACATGTGGTTTTTGAGAACAAAGCCCTTTATACCATAAAAATTGATTTGGTCCTAAATATAGAGATGCAATACATACCTCTTGTAACAGTTGCACATCATGTAGATCAAAATATTTCTCCATTTGTAGTATTCATTTTATGGAATCCTTGCCATCAAAATTTCTCATATTGGTCTTCAATCCAATGTTAGATTCTATGAAATCATCGTTAACATTTCTTTTTTTCTCATCATGAGTTTCCTCTACTACCTTTTCATCATTATGAGGCCTTTCTTGTAGCATCTTTGCCCCACCTTCCTTCTAACCTTCCATTTGTTTCTTCAAATCTTCCATGCCTTCCTTCAAATCTACTTCCATACCATCTATATTAGCTTCCATGACACATATAAAACTATTTATCTTAGATTTGATCACATTCTTCAGATCATTCATCCAATTTTTCTTACTAGGTGTTTCTATTTTCTTGATTCGACTCATTATTTTTCTTGCTTTTAGGAGCTCGATATTTCAATCACTGTAGATCTATAGTTTAATATCTTCAAGTTCTACATTTTATTCCTATGGTATCCCTCTGAGTCCTCTTTCTAACCCCACCAGTCTGATCAATATTGGATTGTTTGATAAAGAGTTATGCCAAAGCTCCTACAATAACTTGATTATAGACTCGTTCAGTAGAGCGAAATTGGAGGCCCTACCACGTGTCACTATTTCAACTTTAGGACGTGAAATCATTACACAAAAAATTAAAATCTATCCTATTTTTGTGAATTCTTATGAAATTACAATCCAATTCTTAGAGAGAAAGTTATGGTGATTTTCCCAAGGTCGCCTATTTGGGGTGTAATTCAGGAGCCTGCCAAAACCATAAATTCCTTGGATCATATCTCTGAAAATATCGTGAAACAAGATTTGAAATTTGGGTCTGAGACTTCTCAAGATATCGAATAAAATAGGTTTTAATTTCAGAGTTTGAACCTTCATAGAACAAGAATTATAGTGAAAATCCCATGATTCCCTGTTTGCGATGGAATTATGGAGCTTGCAAAAATCCTAACTCCCTCATATCATATCTCTAAACATATAGTGAGACAAGATCTAAAATTTGGACTAAAGGTTCAGAAAACATTTCGCTCAAATGTGTTTTGGTTTTAGCTTCTGAAACTTTGCAGAGAAACTCTTACAACGCAAATGCCATGATGACCATTTTGGAGCAATGAAACCCTAAAATCCAAGGCTCTGATACCAAATTTTATGAAAGCAACTCACAAAAAGTTAGAAAATATAGATCAACAACCTAGAAATCAGCCTCTTTGAGGGGGAAACCTCCTTTACATTAAAAAAATGAACAATTCTTGGATGATACAAATGACAAGACCTCCTTTCTATATATAGGAGTCTAAGGGGTCATAATATAATCAGAGACGACATATAAATAATAATGTAAGGGCACAACAATAACAATAGTGGGATCCTTTTGGGGAAAATAATAACAATATGTGGACTACATGTGCACAACAATATAATAATGGGGTAGAACTAATAACAATAAGGGGTTACACTAGTAGTATAGGGACCTAACAACTTACAACCTGTTTCCTACTGGAGTTGGCTGCTACCGAAGCCAAGTGCTCTCCACCTTATTGAATGATAAATTTGAATGGTACACTAGGCTGATAATGATAACCATATCCTTTTCTAGATACTTCCACTTTCAAATCCATTCTTTTTAATGAATGTGAAAACCTCAAACATTCAAACTTTATAATGCATGACCTCTATCATTTGCATGATATGTTCTGATCTTTCACAAGCCTATGTACAATCATTTAATTTAATAATACGAGAAAATTTGGCCGGGTCTCCCCCATTTATTCCTAGTAGGGTGGGGCCCATGCCCTCCCCACATTTCCCCTCCCACACCTAATATGTGAAACCTCCATTTATAAAATTTCGGCAAAATAATTAAGAACTTTTAAAATAAATTTTTATCAAGTTTAATATTTTATAAAAGTTATTTGTGTTATAATTAGTTTTTCAAAATTTATTAATTATTTTGAATATATTTAGATTTTAATTTAAATTAGTAACTTAGAGAAATTTAATTGGCATGTTGATCAATTAACCTATACCTTGAGAACTAAATATCTTTATATTCAATCCAATATTTTTATGAAATACAACCCAAGACATCTCTTTATATATGTGAAATGCATCATTTTCATATTAGGCTTAATGTTTTATTTGTTTTTTTAATCTAATAAAAAAAACCTACACGAAAATATTGAGTGAACATCAAATCCCATTTCAAAACTCTTAAACACCAACATACTTAATGATCATGGTTTGGTCTACTAGCAAACAATTGCTTATCTGGAGCACAGATCATTCTTCAATAATGAGAAAAGCCATGAATTGGTTTTACAAGGGTTCAGAATATTTATTTAGAAACACATGCAACAATGTTAGATGAAGGCATGGGAAGTATTGTCAAAAGAAATATGAGAAGCTTCTAACAAAGAATGTGGGCAAGTATTCCAGTATCTTTGTATTATTAATGTTGGAAGTAATGCTTCCATGTGTGTCATGAGTGTCATGAGATTTACATGTTATGATTGTGAGTCCCAAGGTGCTATTCTGTATGTCTTTGTTTTCCTATGAGTATGTGTTGCATATGATTTATGTCTAAGTCATAGTTCCACCTTGTTCGGATCTTATCATCTATAATTTGGTGATCTACACAAATATATGTAATTTATTATGTGATCAATAAAATATATAGTGTGGTTTTGTGTTGAGAGTTCAATTGTTCTCTCACTCTCTTCAAATTTCTAATATGGTATCAAAGCACTTCTTACCCTAACTCCCTCATGGGAGGGCTCAAGAATATGAAAGTGATGTGAAAACTAGTCCTCTATAAATAGATGAGGGTAGTAGATTATGTTGTGTTTAGTGTTTCTGTTTCTAAATTTTATTTTTTTTGTGTAGATTTGTTCAGTGTGTTTTTGAGTGAGATGGGATCTTAGGCTAGCAAGGGAGAACTTGGTCTTGGGTTTTCCATGACTTATGAAAACCTCTTATCTTGCTGGCTTTGAATTTACTAAACACTAAATACCTCTTGTCGATGCGATTGTATTAGAGGGATATAAAGAAAACACTTAGACGGAGAGGAAAAACAAATTGAGGAATGCAATTACAAGCAGAGAAGAGTAAGGTAATATTATAAATATGTAAAGTATGACATGGTTGTCAAGAGATCTAAAAGTCTCTAAAATATTTGGCAAAGGAGCATCTCGTTGAATCGATGGCCATAAATCACTTACAAGCACTAGTCCAAGGTCTTTTTCTCTCCTCCATTACATAATCTAGAACACTGCACAATGAAATTTAAGAATAATATAAACAAAGGTTAAGTTAACATGCAAGGATTTTCCATTTGATAAACATTAGTAGGTAGATATGGAATTTTAATTCCCATCTTGGTATGGAACTAATAGGTAGATGTGGAATTTTAAATTCCATTTGGTTGTAAAATGAGAATTTAATAATGATATAGTGTTTTTTATTTCTATTATTCAATGGAAATGAAAACCATGGTTGTGCGTGCAGTTGTGGAATATTTTTGTTAAAGTATTGGTAGACAAGAAATGGAGGCCATCTAGAACATTGTTCCTAGGAATGTTCTTTCAATGTTATCTTTTATCAATTATAAAACTAGTGTTGTGGATTTGATGGTAATATCATGTTTATATGATTATTTATGTTGGTTTCTAATATTATATAAAGAACCACAAAGAACATAGCAATTATTGAAAAGTATAATGTGACCCATTGTTGATCAAAAAATGATCCTTGATGACTTTTTAATGCTAAAAAATTAACGTCAGAGGACACTTCTAGAAATAGTCTCATTACACATATTTCTTCATTCTGAATCAACACAATTTGAACAGGCCAAAATGGACTCCACATGAAGGAGATAATTTAAAATGAAAATTTCCTAATGTCCTTAGAAAAAAGATGATTTCATTAATTTTCAAACTATATTTAAAATTTTTATTTTTGGTATAGGCTCACAGGCCATTCCACAGCTGCCACGTGGTAGGCTAGAATTGGGCCATGTGGCCTACTCTGGATGGCAAAAAGAGGAATTATGTAAAATTTCTAAAAGTCTATGAGATTCGACCCCTAGACTTCTCTCCCATAAGCTCAAGAGTCTTAACCGGTTGGGCTGCACATTTTTACTTAACATTCAAAGGGCGCACAACATATTTATTTTATAACAGTTAGAGGATTGGGGGTTAGCACCGCCATTAGTGTTACCTGCCAATGGTCCGCTTAACACTGTTCACATGCCACTAATTGAAACAATCCACACGTCATTTGCCAACATTAACCACTAGATGTTAATATGCCATGTGAGCACTCCTCCACCAAAATCCCAAGAAGTTAGCAGTTATTTAATTTGAATTAGCCTTAATTAATCCCAAAATTGTTTAATCATGAGATTAGCACTAAAGTGATTTATGCCTGATTAAATAGTTCTTATCACTAATTAATACAAGATTAGCAGTTGGCGGTAAATTTAGCAGATTCTGTTATTTTTAGACTTGCTTCCAGATTTAGGTGCCCTAACTAGAGTTCTTCGAGATTTGGAGGAAGATCTCTAGGGGAAATTGCCTAAAGGCACTCCAAGAGTAGTTTTTGACCTAAGAGAGTGAAACAAGAGGATAGCTAAGCTAATTGAAGCCTTTTGAATCTGAAGAAGCCATCTTCAAGGAGATTTTCATCCAGGGAGATTTTGAAGCTTAGGGCTACCAGGGGTTGGAGGTAGTTGCAAGAGCTACCAATATTCATTCTCCGCAAAGCTATAGTCATTCCTAGCTATAATGAGCCTTCTGAATATATTGTATGGGTTTACAAAATCATTTGGAGACTTCTGGAGGCTAAGATGCTATAGGTAAGTTTAACGCAGCCTAGTGCCAACCGTGGAGGAAGGCCTAGTTTGGGGATGCAGTGCTCATTTTGAGCAAATGATTAGTACAATATTGATGTTTGATATATGTTGGAGACATTAGAAGAGGTTTCAGTGACAGTTGAAGAATTCTAAAGGAGTCAGTGCCATCAAGAAGCTTAGGGAAGCTCAGTGCACCGATTGAAGGAATCAAGTCTAAGGGACCTTAGATTTGTTTGCAGGATGATGACAACCATGATACAGATATATATGGTATTATAAGCTCATTAGTTGAGTTCAGTAACATTTGGAGTTAAGTGTGGAACCTGTAAAAGAAAATTTTCCATAATCCTAAAGAGCCAAGTCAAAATGACAAAAGCTCAAGGAGACATAGCCCATGATATTTGGGTGAAATCCTAGATTAAAATTACACTTATGTGTTAATGTTTATTTTATAAATTATATGACTGCCATTTTCTTTTAATATCAGTAGAATCAAATGGAATTAAATCAGTTAAACAGTTAAAAATAAAAAAAGACATACACTTGTTTCAAGTACTTAATTGCACAGTTGTCAATAGAAGCTAGATCATACATTTATAATCTTTGGAGTGGGAGGTTATTGTAAGCATAACAAGTTGTTAAGCCCAAATTTCAGATCAGGTGGTATCAGAGAATGATCCTTGATTGACAGAGAAAAACATTTATTGTTTGAAAGGTGTTCAAATAGTCAAATTCTACAGTTTGATTATTTGTAAATTGAACAATTTTTGAGTTTGCAAAAGTGAAGGGAAAGATACTAAAAGGCTACGTCCAGGAGAGGACAAGAAGGAAGAAGTTCTGAAGGAATTCTCATTACCAAAAGGACCTCAAGGCAACCCTTGAAGCGTAAGAGGGTTTGTTTTCAAAAGGTTGCTTGAATAAGAATTTTATTCTACTGCCATTTAGTTCATAAATTTGTCAATAGTTCTTTGAAAGTTTTGTGAATTTTGTTGAAGTTATTTTGTTCATTTTGATGATGACAAATTTTGCAAGTGAGTTTTCCAAATCCTCCTCTTTCACAATATTCTTTTATGAAGACATGAAGTGATACTTTCTCATCATGATGGATATGGTGGGAGAAATGTATGAGGATGAAAGGAAGAGCATCAGATTTCGACAACAATTGAATTCCATGAAGGAAGAGAAGTAGTTTCTTTATGAAAAATTGCAGGAAATGGAAAGACAGCTTCATATTGTAAATATGAATCTGGAAAGGATGCACGAGTTGGAGACATAGCTCGTTGTTTCTAAAGAATCCTTAGTCAAGTATCAGCTTGAAGAAGAGGTAAACAATTCTAGTTTTGTCTTCAATTTCCTCTAAGAATGTTTATGTTGGTTCTTTTGAAAAACATACAAGAGGCATAGGGTCCAAGTTGATGTCAAAAATGGGCTATGAAGGAAAAGGAACGGGTATTCATGCATAGGGCATTGTTGAGCCAATAATGGTTGAGGAAAGGCCTAATTATTTGGGTCTTAGCTATGGACAATATTATGGAGAAAGTTCCAAAGCAGCCATGAAGGTAATTGAAATAGTTCCTAGAAGGAGTTTCATTTCAGGTTCCCTACCTCAAATTTGTAAAGATTGTATTATTTGGGAATGAAAATGTTTGAAACATGCTTTACAAGAAGAAGGTTTTCATAAGAATACACTTGAACCAGAAAGTTGTGAAATCTTTAAAACCATTGAAGAGATTGATGGTGTTGTGGAGGGAGCCGCTTCCTCATTCAATTCACCTTCTCATGAAGACAACAAAGGTAAACGAGAATGGTATCACACTTCTTTTGATTATGTTAAGCATGGAAAATTTCCACATAAGCATTGGAAAAGAATTGCATGTTCCTTTTGTGGTTTGGATAACCATAGTGTTTCTAGATGTTGGAAGAGAATGGCCACATATAGGAAACTTTTGAAGGAAAGAAGGCAAGAAGTCAAAGGTCCATTGGACAAGAGGAATTATGTTGTAAAGAGGATGAATGTGTGTTGTACTTATTTCCATCAGCAAGGACATATTGTTGAAAGGTGTTGGACTTTGAATCCAACAATGCTTTCACGAAATTTGAAGAAAGTGGAAAAAGAGTATGGCAAGAATGGAAAGGAAGTTTCCATAATTGATGTGTTTCAGGATGATCCACTTGTTGATATCAATGTGCAGTTAAAGGAAGCGCCTTTGGTTTGGATTGGTAAGAAATGGCTAGAGCTCTTATCCAATTAAAGTTACATGTCTTTTGATTTGACACATTTATTTGCTAATGGAATGCAAGTTGAAGGATGGAAAGGTTGAGTATGTAGACTCACTTTACTGCAGCAAAATTATTTTCATTTCCACTTTGAAAGTACATGTACATATGATCGAGGATCTTGTACTTATGATTGTGCTTAAGAGAAAGTTGAAGAATCGAATACATGCATGAGAATGATATGTATGAACATAGGGATGTTGATGATTTCCTTGTATTTAAACATCTATGTGTAATTGAGTTGACGGTCGATCATTTTGTTTAAACATGCATGTAATGTCATCTTGACTTGGAAAAGTTGATTTGGTCTCCAAGATTGTAAAAGGAAGATAATGATCAAGTGTTTCATCTTTGTAGAAGAATCATTTAAATTATTTTTGTACATGCTTCACTTGAAGGGTCAAATGTTTGAAAAACCATGTTTTAGTCAGCTTGTGATTTAGTCGATCATATGTACACAAGATGTAAAGACATGATGATGATTCACATGATGTGAAATTTTTTTCTTTTGATGAAGTAAGAATTTATGTCATCAAGTTATTTTCTTCTTTTGACATCATTTGCAGAACAAGATTTGTTGCTGCAAGAAAAAATTCTATTGAGAAAATGAGATTACGTCATGTTTGTTGAACCATCTTGGATTAATGATAAAGGAAGTGTTCATTTATGTTCTATAAATTATGAATTTATTCAAGGAAGACAGTTCTTAACATGAGGACAAGCGCATCCAGGAAGGGAAGTGTTGACTATCTTTGAGTTTTGGTTCAAAGGTAATAGCTATGCAAGGCAAGTGTATGGAGGTTGAAAGAAGAGGGTGTTATTACTCTCACCTACTATACATATCGGTATATTAGTGTTTTGGGATCCAAAAGATTCCCAATAGGGAGGAGTTATCATAAAATTATCCTTGATGACTTTTTAATGCAAAAAAATGAAAGTGAAAGGATGCTTCTACAAATAATCTCATTGTGTATATTTCTTCATTCTGAATCCAACGCAATTCAAACGGGCCAAAATGGACTCCGGACGAAGGAGATATTGTAAAATGAAAATTGCCTAATATCATTAGAAAGGGAGGCAATTTCATTAATTTTCAAACTATATTTAAAATTTTGATTTTTGGTATAGGTTCACAAGCCAATCCAAATCTGCCACGTGGTAGGATGGAATTGGGCCACATGACCTACTCTAGTTGGCAAAAAGAGGCATTATGTTATGAAACTAGCTCAAGAAAAGATAGAAAAGATAGATCAACGCCTTAGAATTAAGCCTCTTCGAGGGGGAAACATCCTTGACATTTCATAAATGAACAATTCTTGGATGATTCAAATTAAAAGACCTCCTCTCTATATATAGGGGTCTAAGGGGTCATAACATAATCAGAGCCTACATAACAATAATAATGTAAGGGCACAATAATAACAATAGTGGGCTTCTATGGGGCACAATAGTAACAATATGGGCACTACATGGGTACATCAATATAATAAGTGGGTTTTACTAATAAAAATAAGGGGTTACACTAGTAGTATAGGGGCCTAACACATTAGTTAAAATTTCTAAGAGTCTATGGTATTCGATCCCTAGACTTATCTCCCACAAGCGCAAGGTCTTAACTAGTTGGGTTGTGCATTGTTACTTAACATTCAAAGGGCACACGACATATTTATTTTATAACAGTCAGAGGATTGGGGGTTAGGACCGCTAGCGGTCCCCTTAACATTTTTCACATGCCACCAATTGAAATAAACCACACGCCATTTGCCAACGTTAACTACGAAATTCTAATGCACCACGTGAGCGCTCATCCACCAAAACCATAAGAAGTTAGTGCTTAATTAATTCGGATTAGTATTAATTAATCCAAATTTGTTTAATCATAGGATTAGCGCTAAAGTGATATATGCCTAATTAAATAGCACTTATCACTAATTAATATAGGATTAGCAGTTGGCGGTAAATTTGGCAGATCTTGTTATTTTCGGACTTGCGTCCAAATTTAGTGGCCCTAACTAGAGTTCTTCCAAATTTGGAGGAGGATCTCTAGGGGAAACTACCTAAAGGCACTCCAGGAGCAGTTTTTGACCTAAGAGAGTGAAACAAGAGGCTAGATAGTCTAATTGAAGCCTTCTGAAGCCAATGGAACAATCCAGAGAAGCTGAAGAAGCCATCTTGAAGGAGATTTTCATCCGAGGAGATTTTGGAGCTCAGGGCCACCAGGGGTTGCAGGCAGTTACAGAAGCTACCAATATTCTTTCTCAACAAACCAACAACCATTCTTGATTGTAATGAGCCTGATAAATCCATTTTAGGCATTTTTAGAAGCATTTGGAGACTCCTAAATGTCGAGATGCTACAGGGAAGTTTGAGGCAACCTAGTGCCAACCATGGAGGAAGGCCTAGTTTGGGGATGCAGTGCCCATTTTGAGCAAATGATTAGTCTATTTTTTATGTTTGATATATGATGGATACCGTAGAAGATGTTTCAATGACAGTTTAAGAATTCCAAAGGAGTTAGTGCCATCAAGAAGCTCAGGAAAGCTCAATGCACCAATTGAAGGAATCAAGTCTAAGGGACCTTAGATCTGTTTGCAGGATGATGACAGCCATGACAGGGATATAGAGAGTATTCTAAGCTCATTGGTTCAGTTTAGTAACCTTTGGAGTTAAGTTTGGATCATTTAAAAGAAACTTTTCCATAATCCCAAAGAGCTAAGTTAAGATGACAAAATCTCAAGGAGACATAGCCCACGATATTCAGGTGAACTCCTAGATTAAATTTGTTGTTATGTTTTAATGTTTATTTGTTGCATTATATGGCTGTTATGTGTGTTTAATATGAGCAGAAAAAATGGACTTAAATTAGTTAAACAATTAAAAATAAGCAAAGGCATACACCTGTTTCAAGTACTTAATTCCGCAATTGTCAACATAAGCTAGATCATATATTTGTAAGCTTTGGAGTAGGAGGTTCTTGTAATCATAACAAGTTGTTAAACCCTCATTTTAGATCAATTGTGCTCGAGGATCATTAGTTATAGGTTGTTCTTAATATGGTCAACCTAATATGACTCGTCGTGCTCCAAGATCGTCACTATAGGTTATTTTTATGAAAGGTCAAGTTGTATAATTGACTGTTGAATACATTCAATATCTAAATTGTTATCATAGATAACTGGTGAATATAAGGGAAGGAAATGTATTTGACAGATGGTGGGAGTTCCATAGAATGATTCAACATCAATATTTTCCTTCACGAGGTTAAGAAGCATTAATTTCATAAGTTCAT
Organism: Pinus taeda; assembly: GCA_000404065.3. Classification (NCBI taxonomy): domain Eukaryota; kingdom Viridiplantae; phylum Streptophyta; class Pinopsida; order Pinales; family Pinaceae; genus Pinus; species Pinus taeda. Next base: position 166,795 of record APFE031394801.1, read on the forward strand.
CAATAATGGTCGAAAGAATTATATCTTAAATGAAGGTCAAGTGATAACTCGAAGATGTGGTGGTGATGAAATAGTGTTGTCAATGATATTCAAGAGTGGATATAAATTCTAATGAATACCATCCAGATAGTGATTAGTGTTGTTGTTGTAATGATTGTTTTCAATATGTGTTACATGTAAACATTAAGGGAGGGTGTTGGAAGTAATTCTTGCATGTGTTTCATGAGTATTATTTTATTTATAGGTTGCAAATTATGAGTCTCAAGGTAGCTATTCTAGAAGTCTTTGTTTTCCTATGAGTATGAGTTATATTCAATTTGTGTGTGAGGTATGGATCGACCTTTTTTCGTATCTTATCAACTAGAAGTTAGTGATAGATACCTATATATGTAATTCGTTATGTGATCAATAAAATATCAGTGTGGTTTTTTGTTTAGGGTGCAATTGTTATATCGTTCTCTTCAAATTCCTAATAACTAAAACATCTGATCTTTTCTAGATGTCGTTTTCCTCATACCAACCATATTCACATTTATTTCTGGAACTTGTCTATTAAAGTGTATGTAACATAGGAAAAATATTGAAATGGAGTAGTATAAGGGATATATTTCTACTGTTGTGCAAGGACAAGTAGTTGTTATAGTACCAGTCCCACCAAGCCACTAGAAATTGACACATATGCAACCACTATTTAAACAAGAATATATAATATTAAGTGCAAATATATTTTAAATTGTCTAAAATTTCCCCAAATGTTGAGTATCCATAAATATCCTTTTAAATATTAGGAGTACAAAACATTTTGTCCTAGCTAAAAAACAAATAAAACTATAAATTGTCCCAAAATTGTTTAATCCACCAATACAATGTACCCATCAATTCAACCCCCAATGAATTGAATTGGAGTTAAGTATCCCAATGCACATTCATACTTGTACATATAAAATGTTGTAGTATGTTAGCCATATTTTTTTTGTTATTGAACGATTCAATCTGATATGTTCAATAAATGACACCCAACCCATTAAATTCAACAAATGACACCAACCCATTAAATTTTCTATATAAGAAAATCAAAGCACAAGGATCAACCATAACAAATTCCCATCCATTGGATCAAATCCAAATAAATCCAAAACACACAATCAAAATTAAGAGATTTCAATCCATGTCAATCCTTATTACCAATCAAATTCAAATGAAAAAAACTATAAAATAAGTTCAACCCTTGTTGAATTTGCAATTTTAACATTCAAACTATTCACCAGCCCTAGAGACATACCATCAGAGAACATTTCACAGTATATTCAAGTTATTTATTTCAGTTTTTGCAAAATTTAATTAGGTTATTTTGAGAAGGGACAAGTTGGTTACCACATCTCAGTTTTGGAAGTTACAAATATCTAGAGAAAAATCTATATTTAACCTATCGGCCGACTAAGCTTTACAAAATGTTTATTCACCTAAACATATATAAATCACTAGCTATTTTACATGATATATTCTCAAGATACAAAGCGTTCCCCTAATCATGGAATCACTTTTTTTTCCTAAATGTTGGGTTATTAAAACTCTTTAACAGGTCATTCCACACTCTTTCAATACACTCAACCTGTATGGACTCATTATTCAAAAACATCAAGTCCTACCATGGAGGGGACATGTTGGTCAGTGCATCTCATTTTGAGAAGTTACAAATATCCACAACAAAATATATATCTAACCTATCATTTCTGAATTTAAGCTAACTAAGCATTACAAAAGCTTATTCACCTAAACACATATAAATCACTAGCTCTTTTACATGATATCTTCTCAAGATATGAAGCATTCCCCTCATGATGGACTCACTTTCTAGTCCAAAACATTGGGTTATTAGAACTCTTTAATAGGTCATTCCACACTCTTTCAATACACTTAGCCTATATTGACTCATTATTCAAACGCATCAAGTCCTACCATGGAAGGGACATCTTGGTCAGTGCATCTCATTTCGAGAAGTTACGAATATATAGAGAGAAATCTATATGTAACCTATCGTTTTTGAATTTAAGTCCACTAAGATTTACAAAAAGTTTATTCACTTAAACACATATAAATCAATAGCTCTTTCACATGATATCTTCTCAAGATACAAAGCATTCCCCAGATGATGGACTCACATTCTAGTCCAAAAAGTTGGGTTATTAAAACTCTTTAAGAGGTCATTCCACACACTTTGAAGACACTCCGCGTGTATGGATTCCTTATTCAAAAACATCAAGTCCTACCATGGAAGGGACATGTTGGCCAGCGTATCTCATTTAGAGAAGTTACGAATATCCAAAGAAAAATCTATATCTAACCTATCGTTTCTGAATTTAGGTTGACTAAGCTTTACAAAAATTTTATTCACCTAAACATACGTAAATCACTAGCTCTTTTACGTGATATCTTCTCAAGATACGAAGTGTTCCCCTGACGATGCACTCACTTTATAGTCTGAAACGTTTGGTTATTAAAACTCTTTAACAGGTCATTCCACACTCTTTCAATACACTTAGCCTGTATGGACTCATTATTCAAAAATATCAAGTCATGCCATTTAAGGGACATGTTGGTCAACGCATCTCATTTTCAAAAGTTACGAATATCCAAAGCAAAATCTATATCTAACCTATAGTTTTTTAATTTAAGCTAACTAAGCTTTACAAAAGGTTTATTTACCTAAACACATATAACTCACTAACTCTTTTACATGATATCTTCTCAAGATATGAAGCATTCCCCTCATGATGGACTCACTTTGTAGTCTGAAATGTTGGGTTATTAAAACTCTTTAACAAGTCATTCCACACTCTTTCAATACACTCAACCTATATGGACTAATTATTCAAAAACGTCAAGTCCTGCCATGGAAGGGACATGTTGGTCAATGCATCTCATTTTGATAAGTTATGAATATCCAGAGCAAAATCTATATCTAACCTATCATTTTTGAATTGAAGTCGACTAAGCTTTACAAAAATTTTATTCACCGAAACACATATAAATCACTATCTCTTTTACATGATATTTTCTCAAGATATGAATTTTTCCCCTGATGATGGACTCACTTTGTAGTCCAAAACGTTGTGTTATTAAAACTCTTTAACATGTCATTACACACTCTTTCAATACACTCAGCTTGTATGGACTCATTATTCAAAAACATCAATTCCTACCATGGAAGTGACATGTTAGTCAGTGCATCTCATTTTGAGAAGTTACGAATATCTAGAGCAAAATCTATATCTAACCTATCATTTCTGAATTTAATTTGAAAAAGCTTTACAAAAAGTTTATTCACCTAAACACATATAAATCATTAGCTCTTTTGCATGATATATTCTCAAGATATGAAGTGTTCCCCTGATGATGTACTCACTTTGTAGTCTTAAATGTTGGGTTATTAAAACTATTTAACAGGTCATTCCACACTCTTTCAGTATCACAATTTTGTTTTTAATTTCTCATAATGGTTGATATTTCTCCATAATGATTGAAGCTCACCAGTGTTTATTTAAAATTTACATATTGATTGAGCTTTTTTCTTAGTCATTTTCTCTTACTCATCTTATTATTCTTAATGTTCGTTGAATTTAAAAATAGTACAAAGATCAATAATTGTTCTAAAATATCCAGAGAAAACAATTAACATCGATCTCCTATGGTTCTTATAAAGAAGCCAATGAGTAATATCAATAACTAAATCATAAATTTCACTTCAAATTTTAGACCTCAGCATATTATTAGCATTGTGTCACACTATTATTCATATTTTTCTTTCCAATTTGTTGTGACCCAAAATAGAAATTTGGGAATTCAATAAATTTTCATAAGGGAAAGTGTACCAATGTAAACTAATACATTCTGATCGCTTATGAGAAATGCAATGGATTATGATTTAAAATGGAAAATCTCAAGTACAGATTACCTAGCCACACATAAAATAGAATACAAGTTGATTATCCATTAGCAACATATTTTTAACATTGTTCCGCTCTCAATTAGCTATGTATTGATGGATTGCAGTGATGTCTCCTTGTTACTCTTTTAATTATAGCTATTAATTCATCCCAGATGGAAATTTTCCCAGAGGAAATCAATTTGAAATAATATTTCTTCTATAATTTCCACTGTAATCAAACAATGAGTAGTGAAAATGCACTAGTTGAGCTTGTTTGACTAATCTCATCATAGTTGGTTCCTAAAGCTCTTCTTCAGACTCACTATACTATGTGCATCTATAATGCATTGAGACTCAAGTGTATGCCTCTATTGTTTCACTTTTAATCCATACAATCAACAGAAAAATGAGTCCATTAATGATTTGAGAGGGATAACTTGAAATCATCAAATCAATGCCATGTTCAACATAAATGTGCAGGAATGACCAAAAGAACATTGGCTCTAAAACAATACTATGCACTCAAGAATGGGTAAGTATGATAATTTAAGATAGAAAAATTTAATACCACATGATTTTAGAATTTATGAGAGTACAAGTTCAACTCCAATATTTTTGTAAATTTTATATATCGTAGGGACAATAGTACAATATTCTCTATCTACAAAATTGCACAAAATTTCTTTTTGTTTTTGAACATGTCTATAAGCCTATATTCAACCTATCTATAAGCATGTATAATATTTTTTTTTTAAATGTACGCATGTAATAAATCTATAGGTAGTGGAATCTATTGAAGATTTAGTTACGTTTCAGCTTGTACCAAAAAAAGAAGCACGTGAGTCACGAAGGGTGCCCAACTACGATGCACTTCATTAGATGGGGACATGGGGGATGATGTGAATGTAAACAAATATCCCAACAATTTTGTGGACGGTCATCATGTGATAAATGTGGCAGGAGATGGTGTTGTCCCACCATCAACCAAAGATCCATCATCAACCAAAGTTTAAGGTGCAAGTTCAACTAAGTATATCAACAATATAAGACGATTGAAAAAAGAACACATGCTAGCTGCACTTGATGATATATAATTAATGGATAGTAAGCTTAGGAATTCTAAAAAAAGCGTGATATTTCTCTGTCATCTAAACGTTATTGGATAAATGGCTTCACTCAAACAAAACATAGATGGCCGCTTATAGTTATGATGGTAGACAAGGCAGTTGTGGTGGTTTATTGGTGTAAGGATATGGCCCAATTGGGACACGGGTTAGAGTTGATACAACTAAAATCCACAATTACACAAATTTGTCATGGGAATAAAAACACGTTCAGAGATGGGTTTCCTGGTAAATCATGGTGGTTTGGGTTTAAATAAATATATCCATACCTTGTATTATGTACACCCAAGATCGTTGATAGAGAAAAATATTTAAATATACACCCTGTAATTGTGTTCATGTTCTACGACAGTATTTCAAGTGCATATGAGAAACACTCTTATGCTCGAGACCATATATGAACTGTGATGAAATATGTTTATAGACTACAAGTAATTGTGGCATGTGGGTAATCATTCAGAAAGTGAGTTGAAACGTACCGAAGATTTTTCCTAAGAGTAGGGAGTGGATAACTATTTTATCTTGTGTCAATGAAATTGTTGCTTCAACGCCGAGATTTTATCTACTCAAGGGTACAACTCAACTGAAAAACTATATACAAAATGTTCAACCAGGTGCATGCATGGTTGCACATCCCCATTTAATGACGATTAAATAAAAATTTTTGAATTGGATTTTTCAGTTTGATGCATCTATATAAGGTGGTGTCTCAGTTGAAAAAGAACACTTACTGGGTTTAGATGGCCATGGAAGTTGTTGGGAAAAATACTGAGATGGGGGGGGGGGGGGGGGGGGTGCTGAATAAATATTTTAAACTAAAACCCTCAAAACTTATATTCTTGAAATATGTAGGCCACTGTTATTAAATCAGCCTACATATGTACACTACTTTATGGAAAGAAACCCGCGTATATCCATTTTACTAAATTTTTTTCATGTATTCTATCACATTATTATCTTTAATAATTGAATTAGTATATTAATTACTATTTAGTATGTAGTAAAGAACATGAATAAATCATATAAAATGAGAAACACACACAGAATACTGGGATTTCGAGGCGGAAACACAATGTGGGAGAGAACCACCATTGTTGTTTTCTATGCCTTCTTTTTTATGATATAAAGAAAATGTTCATTACATTTGTATTGATGTAGAATCTTATCAGTATGTAGCCACCCATCTGGAGGAGGCTACAACCTCTATTCATTTTCTATCTCCTACTGGAAGGGAGCTACAACCCCTTAATATTTTTTTGCCAACTTCTGCTAGAAGGAATCTCCTCCTCCCCTTCTAAAGGCTACAACCCTTGCCTCCGAGTGGAACACTTTTCATAATGTTTCAAACTAAATCCACTTATTAAATAATCATCAAAAAACTTGTAGGCCACCTCTCATCACATTTTCAGACTTGACCCATATCAATAATAAACCTAAACAAATATATCAAACTGAAGCACTTAATCTAAGACTCTGTAACACTCCAAATAAATTGAATTTTGAAGCATCAAATCACTGAATGTAAAACCCAACCAGAAATTAAGAAGACCAAAATTTGTATGCAACTGTTTTGAATAACAATCATGTATGTACACACCTCATTTGTGTAACACCTTCTTATAGATCTTCAATTGCAACAAATTGAATCATGAATAAAATTAATTTTGAATCAATCACCGAACCATCTAGAATGATAAGAAAGTATTGAACCAATCACAAATCCCCACACTAAAGCATATTTGTTAATCAACCAACAAAATAATCACAAATCATCAAGATAGAGACATCATTGATAGATAGGATAACTTATCAGGTGTCATCATCAAACCATAACACAAAACCCTATAAGATACAAGTGATATCAATGTAACACATCAGTGTATGTACACAAATACTAGGCTTAACACCTATTTAAAAATCTCAATATACTCAATATATTATTGTTGAAATTATACACCACTTTATTGAAATAGGTCCGCATATATATATGTGATAAATTAGAAGCAACCCTACATACAGATATCGAAATACTTCAATCAAACTTTCACTATAATTCACAACATTTGTTAACCCTAAGATCTCGACACACATCATTATATTTATATCAAATCATAAGCATAGTTATAGATCTACCATTATAAGCATAAATAGATCAAGCAAGTTTCTTCATCAGCCTTCACAAGCCTTTCAGATCTATCAAATATGAACTATCTCGTTGCTTCCTATTACACACTTTTTCCAAACCAAATTACATAAATATAAATCATTTATTTGCACACATAACACCTTGATATCCATCTCCTTATAGGTTTAGCCTTAACTAATAGCTTAGGTAAATCCATTGGTAGTTTTGTTAGTATTCTTTGATGGTATCAAATGACCATTATCACTCTTATTACTATGGGCCAATACCATGGTAGAAACCCCTAGCATCCATATTATAATGGTGAAAATTATGTATGCAACTTTCCCTTATGGGACCTACCTATGTACATGACACTTCTTCAAATGACCTGTGTATACTTTCTCAAACATCATCGTTATTATTCATCTATCTCTGAATTGCCATTTCTCTATCCATACCATCTATGGCATCTGTATCAATCTGCATAATTATCCTGCTATCACACTATTGACATCATTATTAAGTAGGTTTCCATCAGGGACAACACGTTGTCCATAATGCAACAAAATCCACATTGTTGTGCAAAAAATTGAGGAGGGTAACAAATTTGGGATCACCTATTAACATTGCATGCTCATACCACTCACAAATTGAAACCCCTTGAAGAAAGAATGAACAAACCTTCATAACCAACATAATTGAATAGTTAAATTGTTCATTTTCTTCTAGACAACAAATCATTGGAAGAAGATATTGTTACATAGTGAGGGACTGGATGAAAAAAATAATATAGGTCAATTAGTTGTCTGAGGTACTTAAAGGAAAATGTCAAGAAATGAGCAGCAGGTGTCAGGGCAGGAGTAATTACATGGTCAGTTCATAAAGCTACTAGTAGATATTCTCTTAATGAAAAAGGGGAAATTAATAATAGATAGTCTTCGTTTGGGCCAAAGTTCACAATTACTCACCTCATAAGACTATATAAAAATAATAGTTGAGTTTGAACAAAAGAAACTTGAAATTTAGGAAGCCAAACAAAAAAAGAAGGATTTAGCCATGGAAAAGAAGGAAAGAAGGATCATTGTAGCACAATGTAGATCAAAGGAAAGGATTGAAAGAGAGAAAGTAAAACAAGAGAAGGTCAATAAAAAACAATTGGCAAGGAAGGAAAAGGAATCAAGAAAGGGAACACAATTGCTTCAAAAAGAACAAAGGATGACAAATAGTGTTGACAATTGTCCAAGCATAGCCAATGAAACTAGGATGATGTAAAACAAATTTGACAATATTATAGATAATAGATCGTTATTCCAAGACCTTAAAAATGTCAAAGTCCCTCGCTATCAAAATAGGGCTTTTCCCACTTCTTATATTCCTACCACTGCATGTCTCTATCCTATGTATGATTATCAGACACCTCCATGCTCTCAGTACTTTATTCCTCCATGGATGCAAGGGGTCTATTTGACTCAATCATATCAAAGTAATCCAACACATCCTCACTTGCCATTATTCAATAGGCCAACCTACTTGGCTGAAGCAGGAGAGTCAACAAGGTTGGGAAATGAATATTTTGGAGGCCATTAAGAATAGGGTTATCAATTTCATTTTTTGTGTAACCACACTAGGATTTGGACCCTGAAAATATTTCCACGATGATTTTTGGATTCTATGTTAGGTCAATTTATTGCATAATATTGGTGACATTGTAATAAAAAATAATTGTAATGTTCAAGGACCCGAATGTCTTATCTTAGCATGTGTAGGTTACAATGTGCTAAAAAAATGGATACTAATTCAAATTTTTCGTTCTATATATACCATTCCATATTTCATAAAGTAATTTATATATGGGAACTAGAATTATAAAAAAATTCCTGAGATTCAAAAAACAACAGAATAATTGTGATATTTACCAAACTAGCAAAACAATTGCAATATTTACCAAATGAGAGAAACAATATCAAGAAGTGAAATGGAAGCTCAAATATAACTAGTATTTCAAATAGTTAATTCTATCTTAGGTTATCTTATTTCCCTCCCTTTTGCATCATCAAAGGAGATTCTTAACTGCATGTAAAATGAATGTAAGGCGTGCTACATGGAAGGTGAGGTGTTGTTTACCTTTTGGTATTACTCACAGAGGCCGTTTTGATGTTGTTTAGGGTATGTTCTCACTCAAACTTATTGCAGTTTCTCATAAAAGTATTTCTAATAGAGAAACAGATGGAAGAACTAAGGCTTGAATGTGTGTTCTATAAAATAAATAAGATTGTAAATCAACCATTAAAAGAGATTAGGATTCATAACAAGTAGTCTTGATTAAGTAGTGAGATCTAACATTGTTTCATAAATATCTTTGAAGCTCGATCATCTCCAAGCTATTGTTTCATAAATACCTTTGAAGATAATTCATCTCCATGCTACAAAATGACTTGTTCAACATTACATTTTTACCAAAGAATGAATAAGAACATAATATTACCTTTAGACTATTTGAAGTTTAAAATTACAAAACCCTCAAACTAAAAGTAGCATTTAACATATGAATGAAATGGATTACTATAACCAGCATTTTTTATGTCAATAGACAAAAAGTACTACAAATTGAATTAGAAATATACTAGGGGCCAAAAACCCTTGAAAACATCTTGAAACATAATTCCTCTTAATGTTATGAAACCAGCTCACAAAATAGAAGGAAAGATGGATCAATGACTTCAAAATCAGCCTCTTTGAGGGGGAAACCTCCTTTACATTACATAAATAAACAATTCTTGGATGATTCAAATGACAAAACCTTCTTTCTATATATAGGATTCTAAGGGGTCAAAATATAATCAAAGCCGACATAAGAGTAATAATTTAAGGGCATAACAATAACAATAGTGGGCTTCTATGGGGCACAATAATAACAATAAGGGCTATAATGACAATAGTAATGGGGGAATCACTAGTATTATAGGGACCTAACATAACCCTCTCCTTCAAAAATGTGTTTCCCTCAATGCTTGAGAAGTTCTAGATGCTTCTGTATAAAATTCTTATCCTCCCATGTGGAATCTTCAGAGGGTAAGTTTTTCCACTTGATGAGATACTCTGAAATTGATCGATTTCATAGTTGTCTAGTTCTTATTTCTATGACTCCTTTAGGTTCCAATATGATTTTTCCTTCCTCATCAAGTTCTGGCAATATTGTTTGACCCGTGAGCTTTTCACCTATAACCTTCTTTAAGCATGAAACATGGAAAACTAGGTGTGCTCGGGTAGATGCATCAAGCTCCAATTTGTATGCCATAGTACTAATATGAGAATCAATGAAGGATCAGGAGCAGTAGGATTGTCCAAGGGAATGAGGTAAAGGGGTGTGAAGTTGTTATTAGAGGGCGTGGGAGTCTCTACAAAAGGGTTTTCACAGGATGCTGACCCCGGAGAGCATGACACTCCTCTGCCTCCTGAAAATGTTATAATAGGAGGGAAATCTTGAAAAACCTCCGTGCTATATATAAAATAGGGGTGAGCCTATCGTGTGAGGAGAGGAACAACTCTCTTTTGGGGTGTACGGGGTCATTACCTTCTTTATTATCTATTTATTTCTGAAAGATTGAACTGTTCGTACCCGAACAAAAAGAATTCGTTTCGTAAGGAAGTTGTTAATGACTCATTTTCTTAATTTAGAACCAAGATATCTCATAGGAAAGATGGTCGGGTGGTTCAGGCATAGCATTGGAACTGTTATGTAGGCTTCTCCCTTACCGAGGGTTCGAATCCTCTCTCTTTCTATATCTTCGCCCTACTATCTATTTTTCTTCTCATCCATTGTTTTTCCTTGTAACACTTTGTATGAACCATAATACTTTGGTGATAATTTATAATCATTCTTAGCTTTCTCAAGGGACATTTGTTTATATGGTTGTAGCCGTAGAAATACACAGTGACCTAAATCAAATCTTCTTTCGCTGCAATGTTGATATTTCTGTTGGTTCATTCTATTCTGTGCCAAAGTGAGGTTATCCTTTAAGAGTTGGAGAACTTGTTGTTGATGCTCAATGTGATCTTCCACTACTTGAAAAATATAATTTTCTCTTAAATATGATGTGATGGACAGTGGATGATATCCATAAAGTGCCATAAATGGGTCATTTGTGCTACAGTACAGAAGGAAGTGTTATACCACCATTCAGCTAGAGAAAACCATCTGACCCATTATGTCTATTTATCAGATACAAAGCAATGAAGGTATCATTCCAAACATTTATTTACTATCTTAGTTTTCCCATTAGATTAAGGATGACAAGATGAGTTATCAGCTAACTGAGTACCCAGACAAGAAAATAATTTTGTCCAAAAAATTCCAGTGAAAATGGGATGTCTGTCGCTACAATAATCTTTGGGTTTCCATGTAGCTTTTGAATTGTTTCCATATATGTAGTGGAAACTGTATTGGCTTTAAATTGGTGATATAATGCACAAAAGTCAATATACTTGGTAAGTATGTCAACTACCACCATGCTGACACTCTTTCCTTCGGACTTGGGTAAAATTGTGATAAAATCCATTGAAACCTCCTCCCAACATTGACTTGGAATGAATAAAGGTTGTAATAGATTTGGGGTATTAATTGCTTCAAATTTATTTTGTTGGAAAATGAAACATTCCACCACAAAATTTTGAATAATAGATTTAAGGCCATCCCAAAACAATTCCTTCTGAACCTTGTGGTAAGTTTTTAAAAATCCTAAGTGCCCTCCTAAGGGAGTGGTGTGTAATTCAATAAGAATATTTTGTTTGAGTTGGGAATTCTTACAGAGGTATAAGTTATCTTTGTACCATAATAAATCATTTTTCAAGATAAAAGTATCAAATGTACTAGGATCTTGTTGTATCTCTTGAATGAGTGCCCACTCTTCATCATCATTCTTCCATTCATCCCTTTCTTCATTTATCTGATCTGGTTGGATAATAGAAATGGAGCAAAGTGATGCTTCCACATACTCATCCTTTCTTGAGAATGCATATGCAATAACATTTTGCTTCCCTTTTTTGTAGATGATTTTAAAGTCATAACCCAACATCTTTGTGACCCATTTTCGCTACTCTTTTGAAGATAATCTTTGTTTAAAAAGTATTTAAGACTATCATGATTAGCTTTTACCTTGAAGTGTCTTCCCATTAGGTAGGCTCGTCATTTCTTAAGTGCATGTAGTATTGCCAAAATTTCCTTTTAATAAATAGCTTTCTGTAAATACTTTCCTTTGATTGGACGACTTTCAAAAGCAATGGGTCTTTCTTCTTCCATTAAAACAACACCAATTCCATTTCCTGAGGCATCATATTGCACAGTAAAGTTTTTCGTGAAGTCCATCGTAGCTAAGACTGGTGTTTGGCACTTTTCCTCTTTAAGATGTTCAAAGACCTTCATTGCTTCTAGAGTGCATGAAAAATTCATCTTTCTTCAATAATGTTATTAGAGCTACTACTATTTTGCCATAATTCTTAACAAACTTGTGATAATACCCTGTCAACCTGAGAAATCCATGTAGATGCTTTATGGTGTGGGAATTTTACATTCTTTATTGGATTTAATTTTTCTAGAGTCAACCTTAACACCTTCGTGAGATACAATATGACCTAGATATTCCACCTTGTGTACTCCGAAGAAACATTTGGATCTTTTTGTATATAATTATTTCTCCTCCAATAAATTGAGCACCGTGTCAACATGTTGAACATGACATTTCCAAGACTTTTTGTAAATTAGTATATCATCAAAACTACTAACACAAATTTTCTAAGGAAGGGTTTGAAAATGGAATTCATCAAATCTTGAAATATAGAAGGTGCATTGGTAAGGAAAAAAGGCATGACCAAAAATTCATAATGAACCTCATGAGTTTTAATTTTTTTTTTTCAGAATGTCTTCAGTTTTCATCGTAATTTGATGATATCCTAAACAAAGATCCAACTTGGTGAAGTAAATTGATCCATGCAATTCATCGAATAGTTCATCAATGACAAGAATGGTAAATTTATTTTTAATAGTGAGCTTGTTGAAATCCCTATAATCTGGACAATATGTGCCATGATCCATCCTTCTTGTGCACCAATACTACTGGAGCAGAGAAAGAACGTTGACTAGGTTGAATTATACCAACCTCTATCACTTTTGCAACCATATATTCAACTTCACTTTTTTGGGAATAGGGACATATGTGAGGCCAAATGTTTGGAGGAACACTTCCTGGAATCACATGAGTAACATGATCATGATCACGAATAGGTGAGAGGCCTTTGAGAGTCTCAAATACCTTGGAATGATAGTTTAAGACCTTTTGAAGATTTGGAGAAATACACTATTTTGACGTGGTAATCTCTAGAGAACATAATTGTGCAATTATGCCTCATTGTTATTTATTTAGAAGCTTTGTCATGTTGTTAGAGCTAATTATCTTTCTCATTTTCCCAGCAATACCCCTTAATTCAACTTCCTTTCCTTCTGAAAAAAATTCAAGAAAAGTTCTTGAAAATTAAATGCTATCATACCCAAAGATTGTAGCCTTGGCACTCTTAGTACAACATCAACACCACCCATTGGAATGGAAATAATTGGGTTATTCAGTACATATTCCCCCATGGATAGCTTGATATTATGGCACTTTTTAGAACAATTTATTGTTCCTCCATTTGCAACCATCACTTGATAATCTGGTGTTGGATATATGAAGCAATTCAATTCCTTGGCTTTTTTACAATGAATAAAATTATGGGTACTGCCCAAATGAATCAACACTATTACCTTTTTCTTCTTGATATGTTCTTCTATCTTGAACATTTGAGGAGTGGTAATTCATACCAATGCATTACAATATATGGTTAGATTTATTTCTTCTTTGTTGAGGGTTTGAACCTATTGTATATCCTCTTCTTTTGATTTTTATTGTTCCTTTTCTTCCTCCTCTTCACAATATATGTAAAATAATTTCTTCTGAGCACACTTATGACTTTTAGTTTATTTTCTATCACAATTGTAACAAAGCCCTTTTCCTCTTTTTTATTCCGATCGTTGTGGTGTCAACCTTGTAGGTTGTGAAAGGCTATGGGCAACAACACTTCCATCTTTATAGTTGTGAGTGGTAGGCTTCCTTGTTGCCATAATTTTTCTTTCAATTTTTCTTTCCAACCTGAATTCTTCTCTAATGAATCAGGTTCCCAAAGGAAAACCTCATGTTGGATGTTATCTTTTAAAGTCTCTATGAACACGTTAATCCTATGTTCCTCTAGAATATATTTTACCCTTATATTCAATTTTTGCAAGTCTTCAATGTGCTCCATCATTGAACCCTTTTGTTTTAGATTTATGAATTGACTAAAAAAAGGTGTTTCTTTTTATATCCTCATAATGTGCTATCATTTCTTCTGTAAAAAATGCCCAAGTAACAATTTGTTTACGAGAGAAAAGTCATCGATACCACAGAAACTGATTTGGTTCTAAATATAAAGCTGCAATGCATACCTTTTTGTGTGTATTTCACATTATGGAGACTGAAATATTTCTCCATCTGTAGTATCCATGTTATGGGATCCTTGCCATTAAACTTCCGCATATCGATCTTTATAACATGGTGGTTCTTCAATCCAATTTTAAACTCTATGAAATCATGATTAACATTTCTTTTCTTGTCATCATGAATTTTCTTTACTACCCTTTTTCCATGAGTAAGGATTTCTTGTTGCAACTTTATCAAATATTTCTTCAAATCTTCCATGTTACCTTTAATATTTGCTTCTATACCATCCATCTTAGCTTCCACACTATTCATCTTAGCTTCCATGCCATCCATCTTAGATTTCACGCCATTCATCTTAGCTTCCATGCCATCCATCTTAGTTTCCATGTTGTTCTTTAATCGATCCATCTTACCTTCTGTTACTTTTTGTGAGAGTAAAAATTGTTGTGCTTGGTCTCGTAATTTGATATATGATGATGCATTTCTTCATCTTCTTCATGAGTCATGGTAGAGCTTTCAGGTTTCTTACTAGGTGTTTCCATTTTCTTTATTTGGGGCATCAATTAATGATAATTATGCTTCACTATTACCTTTGAATCACTTCAAACTCATTTTCAGACCAAACTCATGCAAAAAATTTTCAAAAACTACACAATTTTTTTTATAGGAGATCAATATTGAATATGTTGTATCTCTATAGTTTCGGATCTCCAAGGTCTGAAAGTTCATCTTCTGGTAGCCCTCTAAGTTCTCTTTCTAACCCCATTAGTCTGACGAATATTAGCTTATTCAAGAAGGAGTTATGGCAAGCCTACCATAATCACCTGATTATAGACTAGTTTAGTAGAGCGGATTTTTATGACCTCCCACATGTCACTATTTCAACCTTAGGACCTAAAAACAATACACAAAAAGCTACAGTCTATTGCCTTTCTATAAATCCTTATGAAATTTCAATCCAACACTGAGAGAGCAAGTTATGATGATTTTCCCAAGGTCACATGTTTTGGAAACCTGTAAAAACCCTAAATCACCTCGATCATATCTCCGGAAATATTGCAAGAAAATATCTCAAATTTAGACATGAGGTTCATCAAGATTTAGTCTCAAATGGGTTTTAATTTCAGCTTTGGAAATGTCCTAAAAAACAATTGATAGTGAAAATTTCATGATGACCAGTTTGGAGCAACGAAACCCTAGAATCGAAAGCTTTGATACCAAATGTGATGCAACCAGCTCAAAGATAGAAGGAAAGATTGATCAACAGCTTCAAAATCAGTCTCTTCAAGAGGGAAACCTTATTTACAATAAACAAATGAACAATTATTGGACGATTCAAATGAAAAAAACCTCCTTTCTATATATAGTAGTCTAAGAGGTCACACAAAACACAAGAAAAATCTATGCAAAAAAATATTCCAGAATTTGAAAGCTTACCTTCATGAAATAGGACTCAAGCGTGAAAAATCCATATTGACCATTCTACCGAATGAAATCTGCACTAAGTCTGCACATGAATAAACTTACCGTGATGTGGTGTGCCATGGGCATCCTACAACATTCCCCCACGGGGTAAATGGCATGTAACAACCCCATGAATGGTGCACGCCCACAATCTCATCTAAATAACCACTCCAAAGAAAATGACAACAATCCAAAGCTAGTAATGCAGTAAATGAAGGCTGGTATCACAAAATTCAGGGCAGCAAAATGCCCAGACATGAGGCTCGAGCAACATAAACGATGGCATTGTTGGAATTTAATTCCAATTGCATCACATAAATGCTAAACAAAGATTT
Organism: Pinus taeda; assembly: GCA_000404065.3. NCBI lineage: Eukaryota > Viridiplantae > Streptophyta > Pinopsida > Pinales > Pinaceae > Pinus > Pinus taeda. Next base: position 183,279 of record APFE031394801.1, read on the forward strand.
GATCTACAACAGTTATTTCAGATTGTTCAGTGCTGCAAAGTCTTCTGATATTTTTTAGCATTAAATTCAGAAATTAAATCCCCTGCAGACAACCGACTTGTTTTTGCTGAAAATGCATCACCACCTTCTGCAATAAATACAAAGATAAACATCAGCAGATATTTTACTTAGTTTATCATTTAATCAGATTTTTATTTTCCTATAAATGTAATGCACAGTAGTTATGTTTTCAAGTGCAAGAACGTGTAAGAGAGAAAAAGAATAGCAGTTTTGTTTTATGTCTGAGTGCAAGAAGATGTAAGCAGAAAAGTACAGCAGTTCTGTTTTCTGTGTGAGTGATTTAGAATAGCAGTTCTGTTTTTGTACTCTGAGAGAAAAGAGTGAAGGTTAGAAGAACAAGAGTGTGTCTCTTCTGTAAATGCACAGCAGTGCTGAACCTGCGATTTTCTGAGATAGAAAATCGATTTCTGGAACTAAAGCATTGCTCTTGTAACAGCTAAGTTTACTGTATCAGTTTTGTTTGTTGTTCATGAATACAAGTTTACTGTTTTGCTAATTTTCAGTTGCTGTTACACCAAGTGTCAAAAACACTTTGATTTTACTATGCAAGTCTATTAGTGATTTTGACGCCCAACTTCTTAAAGTGACTTAGCGTCAAAATCATGTTGCTGCAACACAGTTTCCAGTAAGCAGTTTTCTGTGTCAACAAAAACAAAGTATTATTTCTTGTTGCTGCAACACCACGATCAGCGTTGCTGCAACACCGAATCTTGTTGCTGCAACACCAAGTCCAAAAAATGAAATTATCAGTTTCTGTGTAAAAACAGAGTAGTTTTGTGTTGTCTGTTTGTTAAGGAATTTAGCAGAAAATTCCATCATGATATCAGAGCGTTGTTCTATGATCTTTTGTGTTTGAAATCACCATAAATTTCCAACATGGTATCAGAGCTAGTCTAGGCACTCAGTGAGTCAAAAACAGAGTTTGTTTTTCACTGTAGGAGCTGTAAGAAGTTTAGAGAGCAGATTTTTCCAGCAGAGAAAGTTTTTGCTTATTTTTAAATTTACAGTCGGTATCTATTCTTTAACTAGACAGAGTTAAGATGGCAGATGCTGGAACAGGTTTGAAAAATTCCCAACTGCGATAGTCTAATGGGAAAAATCACAGTGATTGGTCCATAAAAATGAAAGCATTGTTTGCTTATCAAGGAATATGGGAGCTGGTTGAAACTGGCTACGCTAAACCTGTAGATGCAACAGCACTGGCTGCTTTGACAGTAGCAGAAAGAGACCAGTTGAAGAGTGACAGGAAGAAGGATGCCAAAGCCCTCTTTTTCCTCTTCCAATCAGTACATGAAAGTGTCTTTCCACGGATTGCAGCAGCAACAAAATCCAAAGAGGCATGGGATATTCTCAAAACTGCCTATTAAGGCATGGAGAAGGTGAAGACTGCAAAGTTGCAGATGTTGAGGAGAGACTTTGAAACACTCAGTATGAAGGAATCTGATACAATAGATTCATTCTTCACTCAGGTTATTGGGTTGATAACCCAGATAAGATCTCATGGTGAAATCCTTGAAGAAAGAAGGATCGTAGAGAAGATCTTGAGATGTTTACCCTCAAGGTTTGAAGCTGTTGTGGTAGAAATACAAGAAACAAAAGATCTCTCACAGTTCACGGTAGATGAACTGAGTGCTTCTCTTATGTCTCATGAACACATACTAAGTAGAGGAACAGATTCCTCTTTTGAGCAAGCATTCAAGACTCAAACGTTTTTCAGCCAAAGAAAAGGTCGAGGCAGAGCAAATAACAAAGGTCGTGGAAGAAGCCAAAACATAGGCAGATATTATCTTGCAAGCACAAGCAGAAGGAGCTGCAATCAGAACCAAGATGAAGGTTCAAGCAAACAGCAAACTCATGGACAAAGGTATGACAAATCCCAAGTCCAATGTCATTATTGTAAGAAATATGGGCACTATGCCAATGAATGTAGGAAAAAACAAAATGACATGAATAGTAGGCAGAAGGCTAATTTTGCAAATGAAGAAAATAAGAATCCAAAGAATGTGCTATTAACATGTAACATTGCACAAGACAAGCAAGAAGATGTTTGGTTCTTAGACTCAGGTTGTAGTAATCACATGACTAGAAATATTGCAATGTTTGTCAATCTGGATGAAGATGTGAAATCTGAGGTAACAACATGAACTGATAGTAAGATAGCTGTCAAGGGTAAGGGCAGAGTCAGTATCTGAGCAAGAAATGGAAAACAGATGATTGTGCCAGATGTGTACTATGTACCTGACCTGAAATGTAATCTTTTGAGCATTGGGCAACTCATTGACAAAGGTTACAACGTGTTCTTCAAAGAAGGTATGTGTACAATCAGAGATATACCTCCAAGTAAGAAGATCATTGCACAGGTGCAGATGACCAGCAATAGAATGTTTCCTCTCAAACTCAGGGCAGATTTGAAGGAAGGAAGAACTATTGCGGTTGTAACACAAGAAGTCTTTCAGGAACAAGTGAAAGATGAGAATTGGTTGTGGCACTTGAGATTTGGACATCTCAATTTCGGAGGCCTGAATTTGTTGCACAGAAAATGAATGGTAAAGGGATTGCCATTGATTGAGAGGCCAGACAGCCTTTGTGAAGGCTGCATATTGGGCAAGCAACACAAAGAAAGCTTTCCGGCAGGAAAGAGTATAAGGGCAAAAGCACCCTTGGAAATTGTCCACTCTGATGTGTGTGGACCAAAGCAAGTACTGTCACTTGGCAGAAATAGATATGTTTTAACTTTCATTGATGATTACACCAGAAAGACATGGGTGTATATGCTGAAAGAGAAGAGTGAAGTGGTTGAGAAATTCCGCCACTTCAAAACTCTTGTTGAGAAACAGTGTGGGCATTATATCAAAGTGCTCAGAACAGACAGAGGAGAAGAATACATCTCCAAAGAATTTCTGCGTTTTTGCAGAGAGAATGGCATACAAAAGCAGTTCACAGCAAGGTATACACCTCAGCAAAATGGTGTTGCTGAAAGAAAGAATAGGACCATTCTTGACATGGTTAGAAGTATGTTGAAGGCAAAGCACTTGCCTCATGAGTATTGGGCAGAGGCTGTCACTTGTGCAATTTACATCTTGAATAGATGCCCAACTAAAGCTGTTATGAACAGAATACCAGAAGAAGCATGGAGTGGTCAAAAGCAAATTGTCACTCACATGAGAGTATTCGGTTGTGTGGCTTATGCACATGTATCAGATCAGCTAAAGAGAAAGCTTGGTAGTAAGGGGGAGAAGTGTGTGTTTGTTGGTTATTGTGATGAGTCAAAAGCATACAAACTCTATAATCCATCCACTAGGAAATTGATTATAAGCAGGGATGTGCAGTTCATTGAAGATGAAGCTTCAGATGGAAGGTTAGATAAAACAGTGAATGTGAAGACAATTGTGTTTCATGAAGAAGAACAGGAAGGGACAACAGCAAATAATCCTTCCTTGGTGGTTCCTCCTTCACCACAGCAAATTCAGCAAACCACACCACACGTTGGAATTCGAATAGCCTTAAGAAGTCAAGGAAGTGCTTCTTCAAGTACACGACAAGAATCTGAAATACCCTCAAGTTCGGATGGAACTCCCAGCACACCAAGAAGACCAAGATTCAGAAATCTGAATGAGATTTATGAACAAGGAGAGGTAAGTACCAATACCAGTCTGAATTCATTATTCGCTTTATATTGTCATATTGATGACCCAGTTCATTTTGAAGATGCTGTAAATGAAGATAAATGGATTGAAGCAATGAATGAAAAAATTGGTGCAATTGAAAAGAGAAAAACATGGGAGTTAGTGGACCTCCCTGAAGGCAAAAATGTCATTGGAGTCAAGTGGGTCTATAAGACCAAAAGCAATGCTGAAGGCAAGATTGACAGGCACAAAGCAAGACTTGTTGTGAAAGGCTACAAACAGCAACAAGGCAGAGACTATGATGAAACCTTTGCACCAGTAGCAAGGATGGAAACAATCAGAACAATGTTGTCTATTATAGCACAACACAAATGGAAGATTTATTAGATGGATGTTAAATCTGGATTCTTGAATGGAGTGTTGAAAGAAGAGGTTTATGTTGAACAACCTCCTGGTTATGAAGTTGATGGCCAAGAGCATAAAGTTTGCAAACTGAAGAAGGCTCTTTATGGGCTGAAGCAAGCTCCAAGAGCATGGTATAGCAGAATAGATACTTATCTGATTGAGAATGGGTTTGACAAGTGTGATGGTGAACCCACACTCTACATAAAGGAGAATGACGATAAGATCATTATTGTTGTTTTATATGTAGATGATCTGATTTTTACTAGCAGTGATGTTTCTTTCATTGCTGATTTTAAAGCAGTCATGAAAAGTGAATTTGAAATGACTCACTTGGGCTTCTTAAGATATTTTCTTGGAATTGAAGTAGACCAAAGTGAAAATGGTGTTTTCATTTCTCAAGATAAATATGTAGAAGCTGTGTTGAAGAGATTTAACATGAAGAACAACAAGGCAGCTGTGACTCCAACAGTAATGAGGCTGAAATTGACCAAAGAAGACAGCAGCAAGGATTTTGATCCAAAATTGTACAAGAGCATAGTTGGCAGCCTTATGTACTTAACTGCAACTAGGCCAGAGATTATGCACGCTGTGAGTTTAATCTCCAGATTTATGGAAAGACCGAAAGAGACTCATTGGCAGGCAGCCAAGAGGATTCTAAGGCATGTGAATGGAACGAAGGGGTTTGGTATTTTATACTCCTCTTCTGAAAGTTTCAAGTTGACAGGTTACACGGACAGTGATTGGGCTAGAAGTGTTGATGATAGGAAAAGCACATCAGGATATGTGTTTCATATGGGATTGGGAGCCATCTCATGGGCTTCTAAGAAGCACCCAGTTGTGGCTTTATCAACAGCAGAGGCAGAGTATGTGGCAGCAACAGCAGTAGCATGCTAAGCAGTGTGGTTGAGAAGAGTTCTCAGAGATTTGTGTCATGCACAAGAAAATGGCACAACCATTTACTGTGACAATAGCTCAGCAATAGCTTTGTCTAAAAACTCTGTTTTTCATAAAAGAACAAAGCACATAGATACTAAATTTCACTTCATACGTGAATTGGTTAACAATGGTGAGATTGTTTCGCAGCACTGCAGAACAGAGGATTAGCTTACTGATATCTTGACAAAACCATTGCCACAGAAAGGTTTTGATCATTTCAGAAAATGCCTGGGTATGCAACAGTTGAAATTAAGGGGGAGTGTTGGAATTTAATTCCAACTACATCACATAAAATGCTGAACAAAGATTTGATCTACAACAGTTATTTCAGATTGTTCGGTACCGCAAAGTCTTCTGATATTTTTGAGCATTAAATTCAGAAATTAAATCCCCTGCAGACAACCGACTTGGTTTTGCTGAAAAGGCATCACCGCCTTCTGCAATAAATACAAAGATAAATATCAGCAAATATTTTACTTAGTTTATTGTTTAATCAGATTTTTATTTTCCTATAAATGTAACGCATAGTAGTTCTATTTTCAAGTGCAAGAACGTGTAAGAGAGAAAAAGAACAGCAGTTCTGTTTTCTGTCTGAGTGCAAGAAGATGTAAGCAGAAAAGAACAACATTTCTGTTTTCTATGTGAGTGATTTAGAACAACAGTTCTGTTTTTGTACTCTGAGATAAAAGAGTGAAGGTTAGAAGAACAAGAGTGTGTCTCTTCTGTAAATGCACAGCAGTGCTGAACCTGCGATTTTCTCAGATAGAAAATCGATTTCTAGAACTGAAGCATTCCTCTTGTAACAGCTAAGTTTACTGTATGAGTTTTGTTTATTGTTCATGAATACAAGTTTACTGTTTTGCTGATTTTCAGTTGCTGTTACACCAAGTGTCAAAAAAACTTTGATTTTACTATGCAAGTCTATTAGTGATTTTGACGCCCAACTTCTTAAAGTGACTTAGCGCCAAAATCGTGTTGCTGCAACACAGTTTCGAGTAAGCAGTTTTCTATTTTTTCTGTGTCAACAAAAACAGAGTATTATTTCCTGTTGCTGCAACACCACGATCAGCGTTGCTTCAACACCGAATCCTGTTGCTGCAACACCAAGTCGAGAAAACGAAATTATCAGTTATCTGTTTGTTAAGTAATTTAGCAGAAAATTCCATCATGATATCAGAGCGTTTTTCTCTGATCTTTTGTATTTGAAATCACCATAAAATTCCAACAGCCATGATACCACCTCCAACGTTTAAGCGATAACAACCTCAAAACTGCCCACGGAATGCCAAAAATTAACTAACATTTCACGTTCCACGTAGAACACCTGGGATACGTTTGACATGGATTATTGTTGGTGTACATGCACTTAGACTAACTGTGTTAAGTGTACATGCATCTAGATTAGCTCCAGTTAACTTATTGCTTGCATGTACAAGCTTTAGTTAGCTTTAGTTATTGCATGCACAACTAAGCTTAACTTAGTTGCTTTTATGTATATATTCTAAACCAATATTGTAGAATAAATGAATTTCATTCTTTTCTCAATTCTTGCTCGCTTCCTTCCTTCTCTTGCAAGCTTGTTTATTGTTTTGCAAATCTAGATCAGTGTTTCTCAAAATCTTACATGGTATCAGAGCACAGGGATTTGTAATCAATTCACAAGCAATTTTATTTGCGGGTTCAGAAGATTGAAGCAACAACAAAGGATGGAGTCTCAATTGGAGTTTCCACAATCGGCAATTCTCACTCCATATAATTATTTCGAATGGAAGCCAAAGATTCAACTTCATCTCAGAATTAGAGGCTTATTTCGAATAACCATGGAAACGGAAGTTGAACCAATATCGGCAATAGAGAAATCAAGATATTTCAATCGCATGGACGAGGCCTTCGGCATCCTATGTTTATCTATTTCTCCAGAACTGCTATTTCATGTTGAATCATGTTCAACTCCAAATGAGGTATGGAAAATTTTGGAAAGATTGTTTGGAAAACAGGATGAAATATGGCAATATTTTCTCTTTTCTCTTGGTCACTTTGACGAAGATATTTTGCATGCACCAGTAGATGAACTTGTTACCAAGTTTCCATCACCACTCATTTTTGAGTATGTAGATGAAACTTATGCAGAAGCATAAACAGATGGGCATCCTGAATGGGAAGCTGCCCTGGATGAGGAGCTTTGTAGCCCTTTCTTTAATGGAAACCTGCTGAGATCTAGTGCCTCGGCTTCTTCTAAATTATTGCTCGAGAACATAGAAGTTCAGAAGAGCTCTTTGATTTTCGCTGCAGATTCTCTGCCGGTTTCCAAGTTTGCGGAGAAGAAAGCCGAGGATCCTATAAAAGTCAAACCCGAGATCGAATTCGGGAAGTTAACGGGATTAAAAAGCGTGGAAGCTATGAGCCCCGCCGCTGGTTTATCTTCCTTAGCTTCCGAGCCAAACGTAGTGATTTCGAAACCCCTCAAGATCGAGTCATCTTCAATTAAAGAGGGCGACGGTTCGTCTTTGTCGACGCAGGTCAGGACGGATTTGGGCATGGAGAATGGGAGTAGTTCGCAGACGACGGGCTCAGGCGCTAGGTTCCAGGGATCCAAAAGGCCGAGGAAGGCGCAACTGAAGAAGGTTATGTATGTTCCTGCAGCAGGAGGGAGTAACAGACCCAGCGGCGATGGAATTCATCCAGATCTGTGGGCATGGCGTAAATATGGCCAGAAGCCAATCAAAGGGTCTTCGTATCCCAGGGGTTACTACAGATGCAGTAGCTCCAAAGGTTTCTTAGCAAGAAAACAGGTAGAAAGGAGCCGATCGGATCCATCCATTCTGGTGATCACCTACACATCTGAACACAATTGCCCCATGGCCGTCAAGCCGTTAAACGCGCCGCCACCGCTAGACATCGACTCAGTTGGCCACAGTTTGATTCCTTGCGTTGGCAGACGGAAACCTTTCATATTCTTGTATGCCCTCAAATCTGCGTCAGATGATGGGCAACCGTTCCCATTTCAAGTCGGCAATCTCCAGCGGCCGTCTCTGCCAAACAACTGCAATTCTTATTCGTCTTCGATCTGGTTGTTCGGAGTAAATCTGCAGCCGTCGCCGTCAAAATCTTTGCGCGGGAAAAACGGTCGAGGAAGAAGCGAAAATGGGATGCAGCGTCTGCGAGACATTGACCGGAGCTTAATGTGCGGGGTTGACTATTATCTCAGAGTGCGCCTGCGGTATTTTAAGAAATCTGAGGATTATTTGTCACTCAAAGTTGAATCATTGGTGGCACTGGGAAAATATAAAGCCGCATATAATTTTATGCAGACTTGTTCCAAATCCATGAAGAAACCTAATGTGGTCATCTTTCGGCAGATGTGCACGAAATATTATGACAATGGTGAATCCATTGTGGGAATTACGGGCAAATTAGAAATTCCCTTTTCTGAGCCAGATGCCGATTTCATTGGGGCGGTGGAGATCAAGATGAAAAATAACGGATGCGGCAGGGGAATGTTTGCTACGGATTCTATTAAGGCCGGTGAGGTTTTACTCATCAGCTAGGCTTTAGCTGTATGCAATAAGCATTATTCTTCTGCCATGTTTGATCCCTTGGAACATGGTTTGTTTCGAAATGTGGCAATGGCCATCAGTGCAAAAGGGGACAGGGCCCTCCAACATTTTCTTTCTCACGATCAAGAAAACTTCAAAACCAGAATCCCAAATATGCCGGAGTTCATCCAGGAGGAGTCTGCATGGGGGACCTGTTACACTCTGGAAACAACTTCACAGAACTCAAAGCTGAAAGTTCTGAAGGTGAATGTTCGTGAAATATGTCAGAAAATGTCTGGCATTCAAATCCTAAATATCATAAAACGCATAGCATTTGACGACCGTTCGCCGACTGTCATGGAAGAATCGGTGCGGTTATCAAAGGCAATGAGCGCTTATAAGAAACGAAGAAGTTTCTTTGGGGTTTGGATACTGCCTTCCTTCATAAACCATTCCTGTGCTCCCAACGCGTCAAGAATCAACGTAGGCCGCGATATTATGAGGATTGATGCGACCAGAGACATAAAGCCTGGAGAAGAGATCACCATCCCCTACTTCGATGTTGCAGTTCCCTGCATTTACCGAAAGAGCCACGAAAGGGGATTCGATTGCCTCTGCGAGATGCAGGTTCGAGAGATGTACTATAGTTACAAATATAGATTGCTGACATCTGCATCAAGACTTTACGTGAGCAGAATTTTCGATTCTTGAGAGATCATCTCGGGGTGAAGGACACGACTGCCTAATAGTTGTCTTTTCTCTATTTTTGCATTAAATTTTGAGGGGGGGTTTTCTTCCCACTGGGTTTTCCCTCTTTCCTCCTTTTTTATGCATTGTATATGGGTACCTAAAATGGCCGTGTTGCCGGGACTCATTCATTTTGCATCACACTCACCTAAGTTATGCTTAAGGGGGGTGTTGGTGTACATGCACTTAGACTAACTGTGTTAAGTGTACATGCATCTAGTACATGCATCTAGATTAGCTCTAGTTAACTTATTGCTTGCATGTACAAGCTTTAGTTAGCTTTAGTTATTGCATGCACAACTAAGCTTAACTTAGTTGCTTTTATGTATATATTCTAAACCAATATGGTAGAATAAAGGATTTCATTCTTTTCTCAATTCTTGCTTGCTTCCTTCCTTCTCTTGCAAGCTTGTTTATTGTTTTGCAAATCTAGATCACTGTTTCTCAAAATCTTACAACTATCGACCACTCGGACTGTGTTGCCATCTGGACAGTCAGGATTGACGTCTTCTGCTATCTCTGTTAGCTTGGTGGGAGTTGGGCGGATAAGTGCAAATCTTGAACAAAACAAATTAGCATCTTCAACAAGCACAGATTTTACTGGTAAACATGTAGTTGGTGGCATGGGCCAACAAGTTCCTGTGATGGGCCGTGAAGGCGTTGCGGCGGGATCACAAATAAGACAATGTGAAATAGGAATGAACCAAAATGTTCTCGCTGGCATAGGAGCTGTTGGGCCAAGCTCTGTTGGCGGTTCACCAGTACTTGGTGCAGGTGGCAGTGCCCCAGGTAATATTCAGTTGCCATCAACTGCCACAGTGGGCGAGCAGCCAGGAGAAACTGCAGCTGACTTGCACAAAGTGTGGGAGGTAAGACACTCTGGAATTTTCAGCATTTAATTCCTGTGCTTTTCATTCGTTTGATCTTTGTTGCTGGGATACTTCTCATGTAGAGTATCAATAGGAAGTAAAGAGTTACCGTAATTTCAGAGTTACCGTAATTCAATTGTTCCGCACACGTTCATATTTCTATTGTTCGCCATGGGATGAAAAGAGTTTCATTCCAAAGTTACCTGAATGTGAAATACTTTGTTATATGTTGATCGGTTTTGCATAATCACTTATTAGATGACACCAAAAAGAATTTGCTTTACCCCTCATGTGTTGAACAAAATACAACCAAATTTTAGTAATGCTAAGTTCTTTGATTCTAAGTTTTAGTAGCATTTTAAGATTCAGAATTTCAGATATTATATCTTTTGTGTAGGATCTCCTGCGTATGCAAAATCCATATATGAGAGGCACCCATATTTCTATATGCCCACTTCAGGTGAGTGGACTGTGAAAATTGTAAATGTTGTATTATTACATAGTACTTGCATTTGTGAGGGTAAACAATGGGAGTTAATAAGGATTTCAGTTAACTGTCTGAAGGTTAACGTTAGATAATTGTAAAAAAACAATTTTTAACATTTTTAACGTGTATTTTTAATAATTTACTATGTTTTTTTGGATTTTCTTAGTCTTTAACAATAAGAGATTACATGAAAGATTATCAGAAGTCTCATCGATCTATGATATTTCATAGAGAAAATGGAACCAGAACCAAAATCGTAAATCCAAACAAGCCTAGTTAGGATATTGATATATCTAGTCATATATATAATCAGTTACAACTTACAAAAATAAATCCATAAACATAAACATGATCCATCACATGGACAAGGCTACTGGGATAGGCTGCTGGGTTTGTCGAGGGCCTATTGGCTGTTGGAGGGATGCTGAAATGTAGTTCAATCCTCACCAACCCGCCATCCATCATTTCCCACCTCAGGCATCCACACATATACATATGATACAAGGTATCCACAACAGGTCTTTCGTAGACTTGTGGTTGTCTAATAATGCGCATCTGAAAAAGAGATTCAACTTAGAGTATAAATTTATTGTCTACTAGCTCTTACTAATATGTTTATCTTCCCAAAGATCCATACTATCTACTCTTCTTCCTCCAAACACATAAAAACCTAAAATATATATATATACATATGTATAATCTTATTTTATTTACTTCAACCTCTTATTTATTAATTTTACAGAACGAACTCAGAAATTTGTAGTTTTATTTTTTTGAAAACATATCCTTAGTAATTGTATCACTATATATCTCTTTAGTCCACGACTTCGTTGGGATATTTGACTACTGCATTTACAGATAATCATATGGCAAGAGAACATCAAAGCTCTATATTTTCTGACTCCACGAGTTGAAGATGCTGACACTCGGTATTTTTCTTTCCAGGCATTCTGCAGAGAAGCTTCATCTATAAAATGAGTTTCATTTATTGCATGGTTTATCTCAATATTTTGGTTTCTTGTATACATTTCACAGATATGGATTACTGTTTTAAAACTTCACAAATAGATTGTTTCCACATCCTCGTTGGGAATTCATGCCATAGAATTATTTTATTCGGAAGAACATTTTTCACAGGAAATCTTCCATGTGCAGACTTTCTAAATCTTGTTAGAAAATCAATTGCAATAATTGGCTGCCTGCATTATTGAATATCTCGTGCAGTAGGGTACAATGGATCCATAACAAATTTACAGTGTTCAGTGTACATAGATGTTCATACCCATTCTCTTACGCATTGGTTTCGACTTATGCGTGGTTTCGACTAACGGTGGTTGTTGCTAGCTTACGTCCAGGATGGAAATATTTTAGCAGAACTATTTTATCCCTATAAATGTCATACATTGTACCGTAGACATAGCTCATCAAACTACCACGTCGTAATGATGCAAAACTTTTCTTGTGCAGTATTGCTGCAGATTGGCCACCTGCAATGGATATAGACGAGCTTGTTTCTCGGGATAAAGTGAAAATCGAGTATGGTTTTAAATATTTTCTTAATATTTGAATTCTACGATTTTTTTTTTATTTTTTCTTATGATTTCAATTTGTGCTAAACCTACACTTATGATTTCAGAAACTACCCAGGAAAAACAGTGTTCCTATCATTCAGCGCACCTGATCATCATAATAGTGTTAGAGAGGCTTGCTAAGCGTAAACTTGTAAGTATAGCAGAGACGCCTGTCCTTATTACCTTTTGTCCATGCACAAATAGACGTTGTATTGGTGCCTTTTCGTCTTTCTTTTTCTTATCATTGTTTTAATAAGCTGTCTTTTATAGTCATTTTGAGAACAGATATAAATAAACTTAATAAGGATTAGATTAGGCATTTAATAGTATGGGGACATAACGAAAGTTTTTGTAATATTAAATGTGCATTCAAAATTTTATGTTTTTTCTACCTGAGGTAGATGATAAGTTAAAAATATTTTGCTTATATTTTTTAGTAGTTTACTATAAATATGGTTATGGTTCATAATTAATTGATAGTGTATTTCATAAGAGCATTTTAACTTGCTATTGCATCTTTTTATCTACTAATAGGAACATCTCATCATTGTTAAAGTTGAAACACTAGATCTTATTACACTTAATAAAAATGAGTACAGATATAGATACACAAATGTTGTTTTAAGATAGACAAAATATATTGTGTTGGAGTAATTGTTACACTCACTTTATTTTAAATGGATCACTTGGACTGAATGCCATGATCCACCATGTTAACTTGGGAAAATTACCTATTGTAAGTGATGGTAATGGAGAGGTCTAAGAACCACCTAGAAAGTAACAACATACACTTCTCATAGAGAACTATCTCTACCTAATGATCAATATTCCTAAAAGTAGAGTATGATTGCACACATAAGACTAGGAGCTACATACTCCAAGACTAGACCTCATCAACTTCCTTTTGTTTATTAAGGTATTCAACTATATATTTTATGTAGAAAGTACATCACTATGACTTGAAGAATCTCCTCAATTGGAAAATTTAGCTCTAGTAAAACCTTGTTCTCTAACTTTGTACCTAGAACATGCACACATCAAGAGAATGTCTACATCCATATAAAGAGATAGTCATGCACCAAAATGTCATAGATACCTAACTATTGAACCTACTTGTTTACTTGGATGTCCTTTGTGTACATAGTCCATTCACCTTCTTTATGAACTCCCCATCAATGTGAAAATTCACCTTCCAATGTATATAAAAAATAATATGTTCCACTCATACATCCTACAACAAGCACATAGCCCACTCCTTGATGTGTTAAAGAACTTCTCAATAGATGTAGTTGAACTAGATTAGACAATTACCCACTCATTAGGGGCACATGATAAAGGGATATATATATATATATATATATGCCTTATAGCATATTTCCTTTTCATGTTACATAGATAACATAGAACAAACTCCAACCTTTGGAAATAGCAAGTACAAAACTATTCAAGGACCAATATCTCACATTAACACAACAAATGAAATTCCTACTAATACAATGTGCAAATCACATTTTTTTATAACTAATTTTATTTTATTTGTCCACTACCATCCAATCTCAATTGGTTCAATAACCAATGTCCTTTGTCTCCATAATTCTTTAGCAGACACTATCAACTACATTCCATGGATCAATCTCTAACAATATCTTTGTTATATCTAAGTTGAGAGCAATTTACTTCAATTTTTCACATTAAGTCAATATCAATTCCAGATTAGCAATCATATTTAAAATGATAGTAATAGAAAGGAAAACATGAATTCGAGAAGACACTCCAAAACAAGAGGACATAAGATGTGGGGCTAGAGAGAGATAATACATATAAATCTGAAGGAAGTATGTATCTTGACTTATCAAAATTAGAGTAGAGATCTTCTCTAAGAAGATAGCATATGAGGTAGTTGATTTGAGCTAAGTTGACATCACCATGATGCACCTCGCTATGCTACACCCAATCATCATGCTAGGCCTCATTACCATGTTGCACACATTACATTGTTGCACCTTATCTTCATGTTGCACCTCCCTATGCTGCATAGTCAAGTTGTTCCTTAGTGTGCCCATCATGCTGCATCTTATTGCAAAAATCATTAAGTTGTACCTTAATGTGCAAAAATCATTAAGCTGTACCTTAATGTGCCCATCACGTTGCATTTTATTGTAGCATTCATTAAGTTCTACCTTACTCTAGCATTCATTATCACAGCACTTTGATACACTTGTGTTGCACACATCATGCTACCCTACACTTCATCCATATGCCTATCAGCATGCAACAACATTCAACATCATGTTGCACCTTATCACAATGTTGTCACACCTTATAATTTCATGTTGTTGCACTACATTAGTTCAATGTTAGGTGATTCTCTACTTGCCTCATTAATAGTACATTGGGCACCCATCATCATGGTGTGGTTAAGGTACCAAGAAAGTTCTACCATCCCAGCATCAAATTGATCCATGTTGCTCCAACCCTGTTTGTGTTTGTGACTATTTGGTTAGGGCACATTGTGGTAGCCTTAGACTCCTTCAATAGATCCCAAACAATCATTTGAAAGACTGCTACACACATTCAGAAAGCACAACAAGAACTTGTAGCTTTAGGCTCCTTAAAATATGTCCAAAGAAGTGTCAAAATAAACAATGTTTAGCCCTTCAAAACTCAGCTTAATCATTAGCACCCTCGCCCTCCATGACATCAACTCAGACACTTGATTTCACCCTAAAACAACCTTTATATCCTCATTGTTTATTCCTTTTCTTTTGAGGCTAGGAGATTGCGCTTAGGGTAGCTATATCATGAACAACATTTAGCGCAACTTTACTACCAACATCATTTAGGCTTGTGTCCACCATAAGAGTTTTCCTCCACGTTAGGCTACCATATTAGGTTAGCTGCATCTAGATCTAGGGCATGCCTTCTCCATGACAACTTAGAGCTAGGGCATCTTGTTCTTAGGGCTGCCTAGTTTCTTAATCTCCTCCTCCCACCAGAAAGCCAAAAACAAGTGGAGAGGAAGAGATCACAAGAAGACTGTGTACAAATGACTAGCAAGCCACCTCCTTTTGTACTAAAACATTGAGCACATGTGGGGGAAATTTCATTGCTAGTTGACATTGATTAATTGTCCCATAACACAAATAAATTCATATCTCCATGCATGAATGTCGGAATATGATTTTTTAGATCAAGCTGATTTTTTAGATCAAGCCTACACCTCTCGATGAGAGGAATCCAAGAAAAATACCAGTGGTCATAAATAAGTAGGCCCACATGGATTTTGGCCCTAGTTGTCAATTTTAGCACTCCCTAACAACTAGGGAGAACTCCAACTGCTAATCCATCCAACTGCTAATCCATGTGCCATTGTACTTTATGAGAGCCCCTCCTTTACTAGGCTGCTCCCTTAGGGAATATGCCAACCCTTTACTACCCTATGCAA
The DNA here is from genome assembly GCA_000404065.3 of Pinus taeda. Classification (NCBI taxonomy): domain Eukaryota; kingdom Viridiplantae; phylum Streptophyta; class Pinopsida; order Pinales; family Pinaceae; genus Pinus; species Pinus taeda. Next base: position 198,961 of record APFE031394801.1, read on the forward strand.
GCCCAAGTGTGGTGTTATGGCCTCCCGCCTAGCACAAAAACTTGTAGATTTTAGTCCCTTAAAACATGTCCAAATAGGTCTTAAAAGCAACAATGTTTAGCCCTTAAGAGCTAGTCTTAACATCTAGCACCTTCTGTCAAATCAACTCAAACCGTTGATTTGACAATAAAACGACCCTTTTCTCCTCATTGTTTCTTCCTTATGTGTTGTGTTTAGGAGACTATCGTGTAGGGTAGCTATATCATGAATAATGTTTAGGGAAGCTTCATTATGAACATTTTTTAGGCTTGTGTCCACCATAAGAGTTTTCCTCCATGTTAGGTTACCATATTACGATAGCATAGAGCCTTGTTTAGCTTAACCACCTCTAGATCTAGGGCATGCCTTCTCAATGCGAGCCTAGAGCTAGGGCATCTTCTTGTTAGGGTTGTGTAGTCCCTTAGGATCCCTTCTTCCCACCAAAAACCCAAATAGAACTTGAGAGGAAGAGATCACAAGAGGGCTAGAGTCAAACTTAAACTCTAGTAGGCTATGAGGTTGTATTATAATCACCCGAGTATGAGGAAAAGTAGTTCCATTGATTGAAGTGCATTTTGTTCCATGGATGTGTATAGTAGACAATAAATGATAGGGAGAGAGGGAAAAGAGTAGTTTTTCAATATAGCATCCCACAAGTGATACCCTCACTTCTTTGTACTTGAATCTATTTCCATTTAGAGAAAGAGAGTAGAGTGACCTCACCTTTCCACTAGGATTTCTTTTGGCTTGTGAGTTTTTCTCATTATTTTTTATTTTATAAATATTTATAACGTTCATAGATACACAATAAAAATAAATTAATGGATCAAGAAATATAGGAAGATACAAACCCTCATAGTTCAATTTTAGATTTTCTTATAGATTTTAATAGATTTATTGTCACGAATTGTCTGCTGCAATACTCGTGGATGTTTATGGTATCATAGTAGGTTTATTTGGGTATGTTTTCGGGAGTTGTAGGGGATCCATATTGGTTAATGTGAAAGTTAAATATACCATTCATGGTTGAAGAATACCTTAATAACCCTTAAGCTAGTGGAAAGGAGATGTTTTTGTGGTTGGAATGAAAATTGAGATATATGAACCATATTGGTATCCTCTTCATGGTAGAGATCGGAAAAATAGCAGAGCTAAGAGAACATATGCCAAAAGAAAATAATAAGAAAAAAATCTCATGGCCCCATATTTTTGAGTAATTAGGTGGAATTCAACTTAGACGTTGTAACACCCTCCTCCCATAAGCAAGTGTCCAACCATGGTAAAGATATGACGAGAGGCCACTATCATATGATTAGACCTCATAAGTCACGTTAAGGAAGTGGAACTGATGGAAACAAACCATACATACATTCAACATCAACTTCAGTGACCCTCGAAACCATGCCAACACTTCAAGGAGCTTACCCCTCAGTCCCACTAAGCTTTGGGATAACTTAAGCCCTAGTAGCTCTCATTCTATATGCAAGGCAAAGTCCAAAAACCTCTAGTCACTCTGAGAGGCTCTCCTACAAGTCTTCAAAGACTCTTTATGTTAGTGCTATGATATCATTCGTGGGATTTGAGACATAGTTTTAGGCCCAGAGCCCAGGTCACTACCCATAATTGAACCATCTTTTAAGAGGAGTAAAATAACACATAAATTAAATTAATAAAGAAAATAGTTGTTAAGACATTGACTAGACCACTACTAGACATGACAGGAATTTCGTCAAACGCACCACGAATATGTAAACTAGAGGTGTAAATAACATTTCTAACCCTAGGGGTCTCACACTTAGCTTAGAATCACTAAGGACCATTGATGCCTCAACACATCAACTACCATACCATCCATTAGGTCATAGATACATTGATAATTCAATTACAAGTAAAAACAGGATTAGATCCATACATATATGTTATCATAAAACACATACATAACCAACATAATAGCGACATGAATACTGACAAAACTACAACCATGAAAACCACATATAATCCATCAAAATTATTATAGAAATACAAGGAAAAATAAAGTTTCATTAATGATACAAAATCAAAGCCCAAGATGGGACTTCCACTTTCCACCCGGACATAGAATGGCTCAGCCAAATATCTCTTGAGCCATTCACCCTCATGCAATATTCCAAGCATGAATGTGGGATCTCTTAGAACACATTAATAGAAACTCATATAGGGATTCTAAAGGAAATCCACCTTGTCCCACCAAACAATGACTCCACCTCGTGGTCATACATCATAAAAGCATCATCACATTGGTCTCTATCCAAGCCTTTAAGGGCTTCTAGAGCGTTTGTTCCAACCAAGGCTTCGATGACTAGTAACCTAACCTATAGTTGTTGTTGGAATTACATGAAGTTTTTCCAACCAAGGCTTTGAGGACTACTAACTCAACCCACCAAGGGATTCCAGTGCATTTGTCCAGCCAAGGCTTCGAGGACAAGTAACTCAACCCATGTTGTTAAAGGGATTCCACAATGTTTATCCATCCGGGGTTTCAAGGAAATAATAACTGAACCCAAGCTAAGGAAACTTGAGAACCAACAAAAACAAAACAAGGAAATAAACCCACAAAATCCATGGCTATCTTGGAAATAAACAAGCTAGGCAATCCATTATCAATCTAGACAATCCTCCATGCCAATGACAAATCATGACTAAGATTTCACATGCCTATGCCATGCATGCCAAAAGTAGTGAAGAAATCATATATGCAACTTGGTACCTACAGGAAAATTTGATGTTGATGTTGATCCCAATGTGCTCTTTCACTTTCTTACTCTTCCTTTACATTCCTTCTCCAAGAATCCAAGTATGCCACACCCTCTAAGAGTTCTCCAAGAAAACTCTAAGTCTCCAAGAGTATGAGAGAGAGAGAATAATGAGAGAACTCCAACACTGAACACACAAAAGGTTACCAACTCATCCTCAATATCCTTTTTATGAGTGAGGCCTCTATTTTCTTCATTTTCTTCCCCACAGGAACCTGTGACCGTCGAGCTCCTTTTTCACCTAATTTCCATTATTTTCATAAATAAATGTGGCAAAAAGGACATTTTTCCCAACATTTAGCTTGGAATAAGTGCCCTATCATCTGTGGTTTTAATCTTTCCTTTATTTAATTTTATTACATGGAATTTTCATGAGGGCTATTACAGACATGGATGAGAAGATTGTGTGTATTTATGTGCATGAGGAGGTGAATGTAAGTATCCCTATGGTACCTAACCCCATTTCCTTGCTTATTGGCTAGATGAGAGGTACTTCCATGAGTCCGAGACTGCATGGGTAGGATGCCTTGATAGGAGAACCATTCATCCTGACCCTAAGCCACCTCGGGCTATCATAGGGGTAGGCTGAGCCATTCAACCTATACACAGCACATCATTAGGAGAGTGTGAGTTGTCCTATGGTCATGTGTTGCACGAGTAAGTATCTCAATCCCCCTCGAGCTCGTAGAGCTCAATGCATGCAACATGTAGGACCCTTACACGAAAGCCTCTCAATGAAACAAGTCATTTAAGAAAGTCACAAATTTGAACTTTCCATGAGGATTTAACAAAATTTCTTTGACCTGTACATGAGTCTGAATGTGATGGAGCCTTCTCGCTCATTGATGTACCATATACCATATAAGGCAGTAAATGATTCCTCAATGATAGAACCCCCCCTAGTTGTCATAGAGGATCATGGTGGTATTCATCATGTGTACAAATAGCTCGCTGAAGAGTTTCCACAACTAGGCACCTTCACATGAGATCATACTCATAGTTCACTCAACAGTGCTTATAGAAATTGACTTCTACTTCCTGCTCATATCGAAGTAGAACCTGAAGAGAATGAGCACTTAGAAGTGCTCTCGTGATCCTCCACATAGCATGCCTAGTCAACATTTTAATAATAATGCAGCTTCATGTTTCCGGTAGTGTATCTCAATCCATGGGAGATTGTGCCCCAAATATGTCTGAGAATATTCTTGGCACCAATATAGTGAGGCTGAGCCAAAATATGAGACCAACATGCTAACTACAAATCATATGTCAAGATGGAAGCTAACCAATAACATCAATGCAAATGAGTTTATGAAACTCAAAGGCATTTCCCAAATCTAGTCTCACATCACTACCATATAGCTTCTCAATGTTAATATCCTTGAGGTAGTCACGAGCTTGTAGTTTATCATTACTAGGGGCTATGCAGTGCCGCAGAGGGGTGACGAGAGGGTTTTGAGGCTGAGGCAAAGGCCAGGAGGACTGATGTAATGCTTCATTGTTGCTCGAGAGGGATTCATGGGGCAGGTTTTTAGAATACCTACTTCTGAATAGAGAGGTATTACTACCCGTTGTTTTTCTATGTCAAGTAAGCTAGTTTGGCACCTAGTTGTACTCAAGGATAGACTGCATAATAAAATAAACCCTCATAATTGTTACACCGTTTTTCCCACCTTGGGTTTTTTGGAGACGAGTTGTCCAAAAGTAATGGTGTCACTTGTGTTTTTGTTTTCTTTCAGTTGTTGATATGTAGATGGTTAAGATTGTATTATGTTTATTTCATTATTTATATGTTTAAATAACTTGTTTGTAATTAATAAGTAGAAGAAATAAACCAGAAGAATACAGATTAAATTTCTAACGGATAGACTAAAAATTTCAACATTGTACCAGAGTGTGGTTCAAGATCACAAGAGAGCTAAAGGCATCAGCTGAGGTAGAGCATTTGCAGCAGAATCAGCTATCCTAAGTAGCAGATGTTGATACTTGCAGAAAGTGATAGAAGAAGGGTTGATGCAGAGGGGTTGCGTCATTAGTCCGGGTGAGAGAGAGGTGAGTTTAGAGGTTGAGGAGCGCAGAAAAAAGGCTCACATATAGCCATGCAAAGACCAAGAGGGTTGATGTAGCTGGGCAAGGGAGAATTTTTTCTAGTGCCACAATTGTGCAGATCCTAAAGGCTCAATCCTTGTGTTTCTAGGGCATAGGAACCTGTGGGCATTTTGTTGAAGTGAACTTGGTGGGGTACTATAGGTAGAACAATACCTAACAGGGAAAATCCAAGGTAGAGAGAGTCTCTATCAAGGTGGATTTCAAGCTAAGGAATCTAGATCACTCTTACATGTCCACAAAAGGTTGGAAGGTGTGACTTGACAATTGGGAGGAGGATTTCTAGAAGGGAAATTGAGACTCAGAGGAAGTCTAGCAAAGAAATTCTAGGTGGGATGCAGGGAGACTTAGTAGGAGTGAAAGATAGAACTTCGAGAGGGAAACAGAGAGAATCAGCGGTGTCGATAAGAATAGTAGAGAGATGGCCATGAATGGGCTGAGGGATGAGGACTAGCTCGACAAAGAAACTAAATTTGTGGTATAGAAGTCTATAATCTTGTCCACTTCAGATAGACATCACATCAAGGCCTTTCGCCTTCAGAAATGTGGCTATCCGAGTTGACCCTGCTCACAATGAAAAGTATGAGGCAATGGCCAAGGAAAAATGCATCATCCTAGATGGGGTCAAGGATCATGTGGTCCAACATATTTCCTAGAAGGGCACGACAATAGAAATGTGGGACTCTTTGAAGAAGTTGTACTAACATACTTTCATTTAGAGGAGGATGTTAGTTGAGAACCAGTTGCGGTCATACTAGACGCAGAAGGGGGAGTAGATAGATCACTTCCTTGGTTAGTTGAAAGAGATCAATGAATGTCACAAAATATTGGCTGCCTGCTAAAGATGGAGTTTGCATCGGTCCACATACATCTGAGTGGACAATCTCTAAGGGTGCTTTTTCCCTTATGATTTTCCCTGATGGAAAACTTTCTCTGTGTTGTTTTCCCAAAATGCAACCTTCAGAAAGGCTGTGTGGTTTCTCTATCAATGGTAATCCTCTTACCATCCCTTTTCTGCTCAACAAATTAAGACCCCCAAGGTTGAGATGTCCAAATATCAAGTGCCACAACCAATTTTCATCCTTTGGCACGCTTTGGAAAGCCTCTTGGGTAATTGCTGCAATTACTTCTTTGTTTTTCAGATCTGCTCTTATTCTAAGAGGGAACATCCTATTCCTCGTCATCTTTACTTCAACAATACATCTTTTGCTGGGTACTATATCCATGATGGTGCATACATCATTCTTAAAGAAAACATTGTACCACTTATGGACAAGTTGTCCAATACTCAAGAGGTTACATTTCATTCGAGGGACATAGTAGACATCTGCTATGGTTTTCTTTTCACCCTTCTTTGTAAATATTTTGACTTCTCCTTTTCCCATAACAGAAATTTTGCTATGAGTCCCAAGTGTAACTTCTGATTTCATGTTTGGATATAAAGTAGAAAACAAGGCTGTGTTGCCTTTCATATGGTTGCTGCAACCTCAGTCTAAAAACCATAAGTCTTCATTGTTTGTTTCATCCATGTTACAAGCTAACAACACATTATCTTGACTGATGTTTTCTCTAGTGACATTGGCATTTGGTCTATTACTCATATCATGTTGTTTCTTCCTACATTCACTCGCATAGTGCCCATATTTTTTGCAGTAATAACATTGGACATTGGATTTTTCATACCTTTGTCCTTGAGCATGATGTTGTCCACTTTGTTGATTGATGCCTCAACCTTGGTTCTCATCGGATTGCTGCCTCTTCCTTGAGCATTTGCTGGGGAGTTCCTTGCACCTCTGTTTTGGCTTCTGCCTCTTCCTCTCTTGTTTCCTCTGCCTTGACCTCTTCCTCTTCCAAAGGACATCTAGGTCTTGAAGGCTTACTCTAGAGATCAATTTTCATTTCTACTCAACCTCTGCTCATGTGTTATGAGTGATGCATGGAGTTCATCAAGTGAAAAGTTTGAGAGATCCTTTGTCTCTTCTATGATCGTGACAATCACTTCAAGAACTCCTCCATGTGTCCTCATTCGTGTGACCAAACCAATCACATGTGTGAAGAATGAGTCAATATTGTCTTACTCTTTCATGTTCAAATTTTCAAAATCTCTCCTGAGCAACTGTAGTTTTGTTGTCTTCACTTTCTCCATGCCTTGATAGGTTGTCTTGAGGGTTTTCCATGCTTCTTTGGATGTCTTAACTGCTGCTATCCTTGGAAACACACTCTGGTCCACTGCTTGATCAAAAATACAAGGGCGTTCGAATCCTTCTTCCTATTTCTCTTTAATAGATCTTTCTATGCCTCATTTAATCTATTAATCTCTTCGAAACCATCTTGAACTAATTCCCATAAATCTTAACAGGCAAAAGGGCTCTCATGGTTATTGCCCAATAGTCATAGTTTTTCCCATTGAACTGTGGGAATTGAGGCTTAAACATACCAATGCTCGTGCTCGTGCTGGGCATTCTAACACTCTTTAAGTATGCTTCTAAATCCTTTAAAATACTTACTATTTCTTCAGAAGTAACATAAAAAAACTTTGAGAAATACGTGGATCTTTTTATCTTAGACTTCACTTTGCTTCAGAAGATTTACTGCTCCAATAAAAACTCCTCCTTTAAACTTCTTTGACACCTTCAAAGAGCCTCGATGTGCTCTCATACCACTGTTGGGGATTTTTGGTAAAATCCCAAAAACAAACATTAACTTTTTCTCGTGAGGATGTTTTGCGGAAGCAAATAAAATTTCTGAGAACATAGATTTTTCACACCAATAAAATCTTTATATTCATTAATAAAAAAACTGATACATATTTATTCCTCTCTAGGATTCACCAAAAAGTTTTCACCAAAAAAAATTAATCTGACTCTGTTACAAATGATTTTTACACTACTTTGTAAAATCTTCATTCAGTGCTATTTGAAAAGTTTTTACTTCTAAAAAAAATTCTTACATGGATTTACTACTAAAGAAATATTTTCACATTCACTCATTTCATATTCAAATAATAAAAATTACATTGCCTTCCTATTTGTTTCAACAAACAACTACAAGCAGGTGTAAGAAGTAATCCAAATTTCATTGAGTGTGAGAGTCTTTTTTTTCTTTTCACAGTGCTGTGTTCCCCATGTTATTGTTCCCCATCTTCTTTATTAGCTGCTGTGAACCCTCTACTTCTCATCTGGTGTGCAAAAACTAAAAACAAAAGGTCAAAGCTACCACATTATATATGGGTTAACAAAAAATACATGCAGTATGTTGGTTTTGTGAAGTAGTTTTCAGGTTGCTTAGGCTTCGGGCAAGCCACAGTTGAAAGTATATTTCAACATATTTGAGGGCTTATTGAGAAGTCATTTTCATCATTAAAAAGACATTCTAAAACATACCTTTGTTCATTTGCCAAAAGCATCTTAGAGAATGTTGGAACGTGGAGTGACCAAGAAACCATGTGGATTGCTTTCTCAATGGTTGGAAATGAAGATTTCTGTTCTGATAACTATTTCACAGCAATCCAACAACTTTCAAGTGAAAATATTGTCAGACTTCAAATGAACTTCATTGGGCTTCCTCCTAGACTCACAAGCTTTGAAAACTGACTGAAGTTTTTTTGAGAATGGCAATATACATGATATATGTGAAATTAGTGGATGGTTGTGAAAATGACATATTTTTTTACAAGGATACTTATATAAAAGAAATCAGTTAATCCCCGAAATTAACCCTTAAAAAATTCCATGCACATCGATTTAGTTCCATCCATCCATTTTCAAATCCTGTATTTACTCCCATCAACCCATATTCAAATCCTGTATGAGTGACTTTGCCTTTGCTGTGTGTGGGACAGTTAAGCACATCCCGTAAGTGTTCAAGGGCTAAGGGACAATTAAGAAGTGGAAATCTTGCGTTGGAAGAGTTAGCCAATGAAAAACGAAGAAGAACGCTGCATGGGAACTGCGATATTCAGTGGCTGCATATAACGATCAGTATGGAACCATTCAACCCTCATTATCAATGTTGATCAACCCCTACATTTGCTATATTTTTTTCTGTTTTGTAATTTGTTTCATTGCTGTTCATTGCAGTTCGTCGAGTTTTTAAACTTTTCTACCCATGTGCTTCGTTCCTTTCACTGGGCTGCATTTTGTTTGCTCCAGCGAGAAATTTTTAGCATAAAGTTTCACGTTCAGATATCCTAATCTTGTGTTTCTTATTCATTCTACAGTGGGCACTTATTGTTGCTATCAAACATGGACAGGTCAGGCCAATTGATGGTCATGGTTTTCCAAGATCAAAAGCCACAAGGACTTCTGTCAGCTGTTCCAGAAGCACCTGCTCAATTACCACATCTTATGGCAAGTGGCCAGCAACAGCTACAACAGCAGTGACAAAACCCACAGCCACAATCAACGCCTTTAGCAACGGGACAAGCATTCACTGCTCAGTTTCAACTCAGCTACAACATCAGCAGCAAAATCTACAGCCACAGGGAATGCCTCTAGCAACTGGACAAGCTTTTCCCCCTTCTCAGGGACAACACCAGCTGCGACTGAATTCCTTCTCAGCGACAACATCAGCAGCAAAATCTACAGCCAGAGGGAATGCGTCTGGAAACTGGACAAGCTTTACCCCCTTCTCAATTTTCAAATGAGAGACAACACCAGCTGCGAAGGCCACAGCCACAAGCAATGCCTTTAGCAACCAATGCCTTTTCACATTACGGTAACTCTTTTCATCCCATGGCGAACAATAGAAATATGAACGTGTGCCGAACAATTGAATTACGGTAACTCTGGAATTACAGTAACTCTTTACTTCCTATGGATACTGTACTGTACATGTGAAGTATCCCATTAACAAAGATCAAACGATTTAAAAGCACAGGAATGAAATGCTGAAGATTGCAAAGTGTCTTACCTCCCACACTTTGTGCAAGTCAGCTGCAGTTGCTCCTGGCTGCTCACCCACTGTGGCAGTTGATGGCAACTGAATATTACCTAGGGTACTGCCACCTGCACCAAGTACTGCTTAGCCGCCAACAGAGCTTGGCCCAACAGCTTCTATGCCAGCGAGAACATTTTGGTTCCTTCCTATTTCACATTGTCTTATTTGTGATCCCGCCGCAACTCCTTCACGGCCGATCACAGGAACTTGTTGGCTCATGCCACCGACTACATGTTTCGAAGTAAAACCTGTGCTTGTTGAAGATCCTAATTTGTTTTGTGCAAGATTTGCAATTATCTGCCCAACTCCCAACAAGCTAACAGAGGTAGGACAAGATGTCAATCCTGACTGTCCAGATGGCAACACAGTCCGAGTGGTCGATGCTGCAGCTGTACCCATTCCGCTAGATCTAGCTGAGCCTGGTGTCTGATGCCCTAGTGTGCCCGCTCGTGGCAAAGAACTTACAGCAGGATCAGTTACAACTTTTCCTTTTACAGCAGGATCAGTTACAGCTTTTCTTTTTACTCGGGTGGACTTACCAGAAGATGAGGAAACATTTTCCTTTTTATCTCTGCTGGATTGGCGGGAAGGCGAAGAAAATCTACCAGAAAAAGATGGTGGTAACCCACATGAAAGTATAGTAAATGTACCAGAATAACCTTCTATTGTACGCTCTGAAAGTGTCGAGCTTACAGTCCGGGCAGGATCAGTGACAACTTTTCTTTCACCTCTGTACTTACCAGAAGACGAGCAAACATTTTCCTTCTTATCTTCGGAGGCCATCCTTCTAATCACGAATGACACGAACGTCCAACGGATTTGCCTCCGCAGTTATGCTTCGCTCTGAAAGGCGTAAGATCGGTTTTTAGTAGATCTAATGGATTCGCCTCTGCAGTTATGCTTCGCTACCAAACAACATAAGAAGGAAAAGAATGGTTGTCCAAATCGATCTCAGAGATAGGTTTGAGTATATATATTCGTGGGACATTTCTTTTCAGGGTTGGGTTTACCCTAAAATGAATTTATATATCTATTCTTTTTATAAAGGGGGAATTAATAATTTGACGTAATCCACAAAAGTGAATTTTTGGTGTTGGTTAGAATAACTAACCTTTTGGACTTAAAATTCCTCCACAATTATTCTGATTCGACTTAAAATGTCGTAGAATACATTTTAAATCGAGGAAATCAAATATAAAAATATAATTGTGCCATGTAAAATAATTTTTTGGTTGGCTAAATTAAAAATAATTAAAAGCTTAAATATGTAAATAGTTTGTTTTAAATAAAAAGTTGAATCTAATAAATATAAAGTTAAAAA
>APFE031394801.1:210858-226932 GCA_000404065.3 Pinus taeda
ATGATTTTTTTACAATATTATGGGTTAATACTATAGCTTAGCAATATTATAGGTTCAAAAACCACAATTAATTTTACAATCAAAATATTTTATAACAATATCACAAGATTTCAACCATGGATATATACTCTTCTTTGCTATTAATATTATGAACTTGTGAATAAACTTTGTTACAATACTATGGGCCAATACCATAGCTTATCACTACCACATCCCTAAAAATCATAACTTATTTCACAATCAAAATATTTTATAACAAGATGACAAAATTCTTTACCATGGATATTCACCCCATTTTACCATGAATATTTCAACCTATAAATATGATGTGTTACAATACCATGGACCAATAACACGGCTTATCAATACCACATGCCCAAAAAAGCTAACTTATTTCACAATGAAAATATTTTATAAATATTGTAGTTTGATTTTATTTTGTAACATTTTTTTAATTAAATCTAAAAGGAAAAAAATTATAATTACTTTTGAGATATATTTAAATCTTCTATCCTCGTGACAATTGAAAATATTTCCATGGAAATTAAATCAAGATTTTATTAAAATTGAAAATGAAAATATTTTTATATATAAAGTTATGAAATTTGTATAATATAAATATTATCATTAATGTCCAATATAGATCCATCTAACTAAGGATCCAAGCAATTAGATCAAACAAATTGACTAACAATAATAGAGAAAATACAGTGCCTCATTCTTTTAAGTTTTCCTTTATTGTATTTTCTTTGACATGATTGATCCAAAATATAGGTTTAATATTTTACAATCAATTGATTTTATTTAATTTAGATACTTTCTTAAACACAATATAATGAGATCAAATTTAAGAGAGAGGGGGATGGGGGGAGAGGAGTAGAGAGTGCCAGAGTTGGAGGGTGGAGAGAGAGAGGAGAGAGAGACTAATGAGGTGAGAGAGAGGGAAAGGGAGGAAGATTGAGAGAGAGGAGGGGAGAGAGAGAAGTAGAGAGAGGGGGAGTGAGATGAAGGAAGAGAGAGAAAAGGGGGCAGAGAGAAGGAGAGAGGGAAGCATAGATATGAAGATGGAGAGGGAGAGAATGAGAGGAAATGAAAAATATATAGATAGGGAGTGACAAGGGAGAGATGGAGAGAGAGTCAGGGATAGAGGAGAGGAGGTCAGAAAGAGGAGAAGGGAGTAGTAAGATAGGGAGAGAAGGGGAACAGAGAGAGAGGGAGACACATAGATGGAGGGAAAAGAGAGAAGGAGAGGAGGAGGGAGATAGTGACAGAGTTGTAGGGAAGAGAGAATGAGAGAGTGATGGAGGGGACGGAATATAGAGGGAGGTGGGAGAGGAAGGGAGAGAGTAAGGATTCAAGAGAGAGAAGGAGAGAGAGAGAGGGGAATAGAGGGAGTTGGATGGTGAGAGAGGGAGGATAGAACAAAGGCATAGAAGGAAAAAGGTGGATAGAGAGATGGACTGACAAGCGATGGATAGAGAGAATGTGAGGGAGAGAGGACACTCAGAGGGAGTAGAGAGAGGAGAGACAAAGAGAGTGAAGGGGAAGAGAGAGAGAAGAAGAGGGAGAGGGAGAGATAAATAGACATGCAGGGAGAGTGTATATGTTTGGGGGAGAAATAGAGAGAGAGAATAAGAAAGAAACACATAGATACAAATATGGATATGATATAGTATTATATAACCATCCTATATCCATCTTAACCCCATATTAATCGAACTCCAAGAGGGATGAAATAGATCAAACCTCTTCTAAAGTTTTTCACTCAAAAAATAGGTTTGCAACTAGAGATATTTGATCCCTTATGCTTGTTCATATTATTGGATACTTATGGAAGAGAATTGTGTAATTGATCGGTTTCTCCTTTAACATTTGAATGTTCTCAATTACATTTCTCTAGGAAGTAGAGTATTCCTAAATTATTTGAAGTAGTTATAGATAAGGATAAGATATTCCATAGTATTTAAAGATCATTTTTTAATAATCTTCTATTTACATTAGCCTCAAGGATTAGTTTAGTTGGTGATTCTTTAACGTTAAAACACCTTTGCTATTAAGAAATTAATATTTCAATTCTCTTTTCTTGAGATAAGTGGTTGACCTAAATCTACTTGGTACTAAATTTACATGGATATAATGATCATCCATATCAAAATACCATAAACCACATTAAATAAAAACACACAAAAACTCAATTAAGATTTAAATTATAATTATAATTATTATATTTTTCAATTACCATTAATAACCCTTGAACTTAAAACCTTACTATTCACATATCATTATTTCAATTATTATATTTCAAAGTGATATTCGTAATATATTTGAAAAGGAGAGCCCCATTCATTAATATTTATTAATATATTTCTAAGTGTTGTTCATTAAAAAACATTGTTATTTCACTTTCCCATATTTTGTTATTATGATTACAATTTATAAATAATATTAAATTAATGATAATTTTGAAGTTTTTTTTAATGAAAAATGGTAATAAAACATAATAGTAATTTATTTGATATTACACATCAATAATTGAGGAAAGAAATTAAATAAGTTTAAGTAAGATAAAATCCATATGGAAAAATTATACAAAATTGAAGGGAAATAAATAATTATATTGTTATTTTTCAATGAAATAAAATTAAATTTGTTATGATTTAACATTTCAACAAATGAATATATAGATTAATAATTCGCATTATGTCCAATGGATTTGGGTCCTCAATATGTGTTGGAAAAATCTAAATTGACTTTTACTATTTTAACATCATTAATAAATGTTAACTGATTTACTTATTATTTTTGTGTTTTCTTATATGATAGACAGAACTATGGTTTAAGGGTCAAAAAAATATCATGATATTCAACGTGATGTTCTAGCAATGACTTTTTGTACAAAAATTGTGATGCAAAATGATGTGTAATGAATAGACTTAAATTAAAAGGACCATATAGTTAAGGTGTATGCAAACTAGTTTAAGATAAAAAAAAATCTCAGGCCAAAAATGATATGCACAATATTGTGGATTAATCTATGATAGAAGGCTTGGGATGAATTAAAAAATAAGGCAATCTAGTCCACTTAGATATTTCCATAAGTTGAGGAAGCTAAAGTAAGTAGAGGACTTGATTTTTTTACAAGGAAATATGAAATGAGCCCCAACTAGGTAAAACTATTTGGATATAAAATGGTTGAGTCACTAAAACATATTTTCAAATACAACTACAATATCTAAAATTAAAATATTCTTGATAATATAACAACCAATTTTGCAATTTGATTTATTTAGGAGGAAATGAAAGATGTTGAGTGAATTATTTAATTACCATTACATGGAATAATAACTACAATAAAAAAGTGACACATTGGAATAAAAATTTGCAATAGGGAGTTGAAAAAGCTTACTTCAAATATATGAGGAATTATTAATGTATCCTACCTAGTTTCTCTGGAAAATTCTAAACACTACTCACCTCTCGTTCACTTGTTCATCTTTTAATTCCATTTGGGAAAATTCTACATTAATTTTTTAATCATCCTAACTAAACCACATCCCAACTTTACCCTCATGTCCTATGCAGAACTCGTTGTTGTTCCTTATCTTTTTACTGTGTAACTACAAATGGTATCAATGTTCCCATTCCCCTTAACAATTGACAGGAGGTTTTCTTCCACATCCCATAATGATACATGCATAAATCCCAATCCTTACCAAAACTCCACTCTCAATTGTTCATTATATGATCCAGGCTTTAGAACCAAACCTTAAGTTGAGGAGCTAACCATTTATCCCTTTTTTGTTAATACTTATTGTTATAAGCATGAAGGCGTTAAACTCTCAAAACCATGCTCTATCGCCTATAGCCTCATTCAAGTTATCCCCATATACTTTGAAAGCCAAATTTATGAGCCATGGAGATTCAAGTTTCACTTAAGTTACTTCAGGGCCTAGATGTGTTTGATGAAGCTATATATATGGGGTGCATGTTGACCTTTATGGATTTGGATGATACGAAGTCCAAAACATGTGTTGACTTATTCAAGGGCCAAATGTCATATTGGTGTTTTTTTCTCAAAAGTTGGAGCCACACTAGAATTCCACTTCAATTTAATTTATCCACCAACCTAGGATTTTTGATAAACACTTGCTAACATTCTCCTCATTGAACGAGATATGAAATTAGTTCATATGGCTTCATTTGACAAAATTATTCATCAATCATATTTACGTCTTTATCAACTGATGGGTTTGTTTATAGAATAAATATTAGTACTATGATGCAAGCTAGGTATCTCTCCATATTCCCATATATCTATCTAAATATACCTTTTCTTCTTACACTTTATTTCATGGACTTAAGTGACTTCTTAACTCCTATTGAAAACATGCTCTACACAGCTTGACGCTTAGTAGAATTGATACCAATGGCTTGAGTATAAAAATCAAACATATAGGATCACCCCACCTTTTTATGCTATTGATGTTGGACATGATGTTTTCATTGATTGGCACATGTGTGTTATATGGGAATAGTGTCCACACGGATGCTGCTATTCCCACTAAGATGGGTGGCTATCATAGAAACAAACAATCAAGGTCTATTATTGATTCCTTTTATGAAAATATGTGTGAGGAGAACCAAGAGGGCCAACTTGAGTCTTGCGCTCGATTTCCTCTCCTTGTTGATAGAGTTTTGTCACTTTCTCTTTGTTTGCTCAGCCTCAAAAGGACCTGTAGAATCACAACAACATACTACTATGCAAGAAACAAGGATCTAAATTCATAAATAATGCAGGATCAGATGTGCATTAACCATATACAAGCATATATAAACAAGTACACAAGAATATGGAAGGAAAGAAGAATAGCTTTATTCAAATAAAAAGTAGCAAGACGATTACAACAATGAGTAGCTCTGACCGAGCATCATCCTCCATCTAAGAAGCCCTTCTTCACCTCAAGCAAAACAAAATCACCCAACACTGTGAATGTACACCAGAATACCAACAACACTTCTCCATAAGTTACAAAGTTCCAGCCTCTGGATCTCTGTGATGAGGGATCCATATATAGATGATTATAGAGAGGTGAGTCATCTTTTGGGATCTTGATTAGTGTCCTCTCTCTGATAGTTCATGCTTCCACTTGGAGAATGATGATATCTTACTCATCTCTCAACGAAAATGGAGTGTCAAGTGTTAGAGGGGAAGCTTTTGGAAAATTCCATGATCTTCCACCTCGCATTTTTGTCCCTACCATTTGTCCATTTCCGACCATCGCACCCTACAGAGGAGAAAAACAGTATGCATCACACCTTGTACATGGGGAAGGTGATATGCATCGCACTCTCTACATTGAGCTTCCAGTATGGTCCAGTTCGGACCATTTATGAGCAGTTTTCAGTGGAGAACTTCTGGGAGATGATGTAATCAGTTGACCTTGTTCCTTTAGGCGGTGAAGCAACCCTTTTAGAGACTTAAGATCCCTCAGTTTATGGACATTTTTGATTTGGGTTGAAGTTCCCAAAAATGTCTATAACAGTTGCCCCCTAAAGCGTGAGGTCGTTAATCTTCTTTTATTGTCGGGTGAAATGCTTTACTATGAGGATCTGAAGTTTTTCTGAGCTCGGAGGCGACCTGTAATAAGATACAACACAATACATTATTTGACAACATTTTTTCATGATCTAGCTGAGGCAGGCATTCCCATGCTCAGCTTTATAAACTCATTTTCATGTACGTAGGACAGACAATCATTTGTGTCACACACTGATGATATGGACACATCATCCTTTGATTTGGATGATCATCTAATTAGCAATGATGTACACTGGATGTTTCTATATTCCTGAATATATCGCAACCCAGATGGATGAAACTAGATCTGGGGTCTTCAAACTTGGCCAATATTCACTCGGAGTACAAGTCGATCCATGTGAAAAATATTTTGGAGTCGAACATGGAAAGACATCACCTGATTACCAGCCAATGATGTAAGCTGTTAACAGGCGCGAGAGGAATCACCAATAATGACGATGACCCTCAAGGTACTACAGTACAATTCACATGGTGTGAAAAGGGGACTTGGTGTCGACCACCACATAAAATCTCTTAGTCGAAGGCCATTGATGTAAACGTGTCGCCGAAAGTGAGAAACTTGCCATTGAGTTATGCAAGCTTCAAAGTACTGAAAGGGTTGTTCCTAAGTCAACTTCTTGGATAATGAGCTGATGTCGACAAGAAGCGACCCGTCACAGGAGGGCCTTAATGGATCCCACATCAATGACAAGGAACGAAGCAAATGATTTTGGAGGTGAAAACAAACTAACGATATAGGGTTCAGGGTGGCGGTCATGAAGGAATGAAGCATGAATGTGTTGCAGTGGGTGAGACTCAGGTGAATTGTCTGAATGATTTCTCTTGAACATACCGGGACACTGACGATGGATTGGTAGTGTTAATCCCAGAGATGGATGGTGTGATGGACCAATGGTGAAGACGAGTGAACGAAACAACTCAACCCGACATGGATGCGGAAGGAAAGTGTCATGTTCAAGAGCGACTTGATACCAATAAAGTTTCTTATTGTTTTCTTCCCAATTTTCCCAGTCATTGCTGACCAGTACCTCTTTATTTTTGTCAAGCTTGAGGAGGATAACATATGCTTGTTCTATGATGTGCCCTTCGGGCAAACCTGTCGCTATATTTTAGCGAGCCTAGCGACAGTGAAACTCGTTCTCGTCCTGTTGGATGAGTTTGTCGCTATTCAATTTTAACAATTTTAACGACAAAGATAACTCGGTCTCTTTCAATTTTAGAGAGTCTTAAAGAAACGGAAAGAAGACTCCGAAGATTCTTTTTCGTTGTGTAATCGCTTTAGTCTGAAAAAGTGTAAAATAATACAAAAGGGATGAATTTTTTATAGTTTTAATGAGCCAAACAAGACAAGCGCTCGATCTTTTTGTGTAATAATCCCTCAGGTCCAAAAATATTAAAATCTAGAGGAGGGATAGCTCTACCGATTCCTTTTAACGATACAGAGAGGCCAAATCGCTCGGCAATCTTTTCATATTTTACGAGTTAGGTGGAAAGAGCTTAAAGAAGACTCATTTTCGAAGAGCGAGTGATGGTTTACGGTAGTAGTTGATTCCAGGTAAGATTTGGAATTTTCCAATCATGACAGTGTTACAAGGATGGTTAGCAAAATCACTCTTCGCAGATGTTCCTCGAAGGGGTAAACAATCATATGGGGGTGAATGATTAGCTAAAAATACAGCGGAGGTGATGGTGAGAACACGACCAAGGCTCAAAAGCTGGCAATAAGGCATTCACAATGGTTATTTACCTGTTCATTTTTTAATGAGCTTAAACGCAGGGAGAAACACGAGCTTGAACTATGCGCTAAAACTGCTCGTGGAGTGTTTATTTTTTAACGAGCTTGAACTCTGCGAAAACATTACTTGCGAGTCGTATGATAAAAACGTCTCATTCGAGATGCTATTTTGAAGTGGCTTACATCTCTAAAGCTTTGCCACGGATCCTTTCTTTATGCAAGTTAGGAAATCAATAGCCTTACGGGTTTAAAGGGTTAGAGGTCCTAAAAATTTTAAAAATAAATAGCCGCTCATCACTTGCATGCAGAAAGGTTTGCATGCCCCTAGGTATAGCGAAGTAGAGTTTCCAGGTTACCCTTCAATTTGTAGACAAAACGTTTGTTTTGTTGGGAAAGGCCTACCTTTTCCACGTTACCCTTCAATTTGCAGACAAAACATTTGTTCCATCGGGAAAGGCCTACATTATAATGAAGGTATCTTATCTGGTCTAATCCCATTTTCCTATACGGACGGGTATCAGACTAGTCATATATCCTTTGCCGAAACCTATCCTATACCCAGATTTTTTCTGCCAAAGAAGACCAGGGTGCATGCCCCGTGGGTTTCAGTCACATCTTCCTGAATCAGTCGCGCTCATCAGGCAGATGGACTGGAGACCGATGACACATTTCTTGCGTGAAAAGACCATTCAGGGATGGCATCTGACTATTTGCGATGTGTGAACCGGGGAATGACATTTGGTCTACGAGCTTGACCATTCTGCCTTCGTTTGGAAAACACATTACTCTAAAGAGTGAGGACACGATGGCTCCCATGCAATAAATATATTCATATCCAAGGAGTACATTGTAATCTAAATGTCCTTGAACTACCATAACGTTCATGTGAACAGTTTTCCTTCTCAAATTATGGGCATCCCTAAAGGTCGACTGGTTCCCTTGTCGAAGCCTGTTAGATTTCTCATTTCAGGCAAAAGAGATGGCCAACCAAGCGCTTTCCAAGAAGTTGAGGAAATGATACTCACATGACGGTACCAACCATGACCATTCTATAAGCTTGTACAATAATTTTGAATGGTACACTGGCTGGCAAACGAGGTCTGCCTAGTAGATTCCAGTCGAAGGAAACAACTAGGTTGCTTGGTGGTGGGACCGAATATACGGCCAGGTAGGACTCTGATGAGCTTCCTTCCTGTGGTAAAAGAATGGGAGGACTGCCCCCAAGCTCATCGGAGTCAGTGTTGATGAAAAGAATTTGAACAGTGTCATTCGCTTTCTCTTCAGTGACGGTATCGTTCGAAGATGAACACTCTGAAGGCAATACCGGGTCAACTGTTGTATCGACTCTTTGAGTTTCATCTGGTATGGATTCTAAGGGTTCATTTTCAACGATAGGTTCTTTGGCTAACCAAAAGGATGGGCCATCCAGACTTTCAATCAGTGGAGGGCTTGGCAAGAGTTTTTGATATCCAGGAGGAAGTCGTAACGGTGAAACTGAATGATTATCTAAAACTCTTTTAGCCTCTTCAAGGAAGGGACAATGGTGGATGGCGTGATCACCTTCACAAAACTTACAAAGAAGTTTAGGATTCCTTTTTTGTCCATGTGCTTCACTTTCACTGGTTGATGGTGAGCATTCAACATCATCGCCAGAGGTTGATGCTACCAGATTGTGCAAACGAGGAGACGAGTCCCTTAAGATCCGAGGGATACAGGGACAATCTCGGTGATAGTGGTATCCATTGCAAATGACACAAGGATATTTAGGTTTTGACTGTGTGGTGTGTGGATTTTTGCTAGACGATACTTGGTTTTTCCCTTTCCATTTTGGTTCCTTTTTCTTCTTTTCCTTTTTCTCTTTCTGCTTCTTCTTCTTCTCAGTTACTTGACTTTTAGCTTTATCGAGTTTATCAAGCGAAGAGGAAGGAGGAGAAGGAGAATCAGATAAAGTAGAAGGTTGGGAGGCAACTCTAGTGTTGTCTAGTTGCTGGTTAGACTGTTCAGGAATTGTGGGATTCTGAACGACAGAGGTAGAGAAGAGCAAGACCAACAAACCAATTATCAATCCTGGAAGTGACAAAGTGGCTATATGGGGTGGACCAACATATCCCCAAGATAGGTAGGGACTGGAACTTATTTCACGGGGAAATCCTTGGTTGATAGACTCCATTTTCTCAACCTCAAGATCAACAGGGAAATTTGTGATGATATTCCTATTAAAATAAATTTTTAGACGCTTGGACACAACCTGTTTTTTCAATTTTAAAGAGTCGAGAAAAAACAAAAGATGACTCTAGTCGCCTTCAATTTTTATTGAGCTTGAAGTGACAAGCGCTCAAAGGACCTTTTCCTTTAAGGAGTCTGAAAAGGAGAAAAATGGACTTCTCTTGAGATCTAGGTAGAGAGGATTACCAAACCATTCGTAAAACTGCAGAAGACTTTTTACGGTACGACAGTCAGTGTTCCCGAATGTTGTGTTCGATGCATTACGATTGATATGGCGGTAGACACAACTTCCTAAGGATAAAGGATGTAGCCTATTGTGGTCTCCCAATATATACGCAACGGTACGTGGGAGCAGAAGTCCGTACTGGAACTTGCCATCTTAGAGTGGAGGAATCACCCAACCAGCGCCGAAAGCAACAGTTACCAGGCTTTGCGACGCTGGAATACGTCTCTAACCTAGACCTCTAGATGTTGTGTTAAGTTCCAAAGCATTGTTAGATTAATTGAGATTTATTTCAAGTTGATCTTGCTTAACAATTTGCCTTTCAAGTTCGCCACGTGATGTATGTATAATTCCTAAATGTAGTCTAAGATGATAAACATACGTTTTATCTTCTTTCAACAATGAAAATCCTAGCTACTAAAGGGAAGAAAGTCAAGCATCTTTTCTTCACAGAGCACAGAGCACACGCTAATATGCACAGTCCTAAATCAAGCCAAGCATTCAAAATGCAAATGAAAATGCATGTATTGGTTTTTAGCTCTCTTAATGTGTAAATGACACTAAGAAAAATATGTACAAATCTGAATTACTTTTAATGTGATTGTACTGAACAAAATTCTTTTTCAAAATGAAGTGAAAGCAAGAGAGACACTTTGCGATTTTGAAATGGAAATTGCTTTTTGACACTTTAAAACTAGTAATTGATATTTTATGCAATAGTAACTATATAATCAACTATCTAAAACAATGGGATTGCTTTCTAAAACTGAAAATGACAGCTACGACACTTTCATATCTAGAGACAACAGTTCAACTATGTTACTTTTTGCAAAAGAGATCTAAAACGATGCACAATACATAAAAAAACGTTTATAGTTCTTTGAACTAAGGAGGCGGAATAATGCTAGAGAAGGGGGTATTCACAGAAGCACACTGATTACAGACAACAAAAAATCTTGAATAAGACTAAAAAAGGTGAGAAAAATCCACAGTCGGAGGGCAAATTCAATCATCCCTGACCATCGCACCTGTTACACAGTGAACTCAGTATGCAGCGCACCTACTCCATTCGAGAAGTGCGATGCATATAGGCTGCCTTGAAGGCCTGGTGCGATGGTTACAGTGCAAGACTTTGAACGAGACTTCACTCATAGTTTCCAATTTAGTTCAGGTGTTTAAGCTGAATAAGTACATATCAATGTATATAAAACACATGGGTGATTTAAGAGGTTACTAGAGCCACCACTCAGGGAAATTAGATTGCTTGCAGATTTATTGTTTAATTTATAAACAAAAACCCAGAGATTGGCTGAAGCAGCATTGATCTACTTTGCATTTGTATGAAAAATGCAGTTCGAAGGCTAGCTGGCTTGACTTCAGGCTCCGTCTGTATGTTTAGAAAAGAAACAAGGATAGATAGGCTAACAAGTAATCTAGTCGCTCCCCAGTGGAGTCTCCATTTTGTTATACGGGAATAGTGTCCACACGGATGCTGCTATTCCCATTAATATGGGTGGCTATCTTAGAAAAAGCAATCAAAGTCTATTATTGATTCCTTTTATGAAAATAAATGAGAGGAGAACCAAGAGGGCCAACCTGAGTCTTGTGCTCGATTTCCTCTCCTTCTTGATAGGGTTTTGCCGCTTGCTCTTTGTCTGCTCAGCTTCAAAAGGACCTGTAGAATAACAACAACATACTACTATGCAAGAAACAAGGATCTAAGTTCATAAATAATGCAGGATCAGATGTGCATTAACCATATACAAGCATATATAAACAAGTACACAAGAAATATGGAAGGAAACAAGATTAGCTTTATTCATATAACAAAGTAGCAAAGAGGATTACACCATGAGCAGCTCTGACCACATCATCTCTAGCTAAGAAACCCTTCTTCAACCTCAGCAAGAAAAATCACCAACACTGTGGAATGTACACCAGAATACCAACAACACTTCTCTATAAGTTACAAAATTCCAACCTTCGGATCTCTTTGATGAGGGATGGATATATAGATAATTACAGAGAGGTGAGTCATCTTTTGGGATCTTGATTAGTATCCTCTCTCTGATAGTTCCTGCTTCCCCTTGGAGAATGATGATCTCTTACTCATCTCTGGTCGAAAATGGAGTGGAAAGTATCAGAGGGGAAGCTTCTGGAAGATTCCATGATCTTCCACCTTACATTTTTTTCCCTGCCATTTGTCCATTCCCAACCATCACACCCTACAGAGGAGAAAAATAGTATTCATCACACCCTGTACATGGGGAAGGTGATATGCATGACACCCTTTGCATTGAGCTTTGAGTATGGTCCAGTTTTGACCATTTTATGAGCAGTTTTCAATGGAGAACTTCTGGGAGATGATGTAATCAGTTGACCTTGTTCCTTTAGGCAGTGAAGCAACCTTTTTAGGGACTTAAGAGCCTTCAGTTTATGGAAATTTTTGATTGGGGTTGAAGTGCTGAAAAATGTCTATAACAATGTGATTAATCTTTGAGAGTGATGTATAGTCATTAATGTCAAGAGCAACATCAAGTTGGTTTTTAGGTCATTGTTAGAGAACCGTCACAGTAATAGAATAATTAATGAATCCTTAAAAACAATATGACTAAATCTAGTGGATGAATGCTTTAGTGTCATATTGGTTGAAAGAACTTTCCTTACAAGACATCAAACCAAATGTCCATGTAAACTGCATATGTTGATGACCATGATAAAGACCTTTCAAATGGTATATGATAGTCCAAATTAATTATATGGGTTGAAGAGATGATTCATGTTGAAGTTGAGAGCTGAAACTTTGTTGAAGAATTTGAGAAGTTCAAGTTCTCTGTAAGGTAGATAAGGATTATGCATAAAAAAGAGTTCAAATCTTACATATATTGAGGCTATCTCAGTTGTTCGGTGTATTATAGTTGTTTCAAAAAATTAGGTTGTGCACGATCTTAGGTCTTCAAGGTGTTCCTCTCTAATGAAAATATGAGGAAATTTCTAAGCCCAACCTTCTTCTTATCCATACAGGGTGAAGATATGGTAGAAGTACATGGTACGTGAGGTGGCACTAAGTAGGCATGGATGATGGCATAACAATTTGTGCAATTTGTATGTGGTAGTTAGTTTTTGAGTTTTTAAATGGACAAGTGAGTAAATTTTCATTAGGCATGTGGCACAACTTCATGGTATCCACGTGGCAAGGATGACGAATAGCATATGATGTGTCAAAATGTCAAGATTGTTTCTAAAGTGTTGTGTTTGAAGCTAATTTTAGTCTTATAGAGTTTCCAAACTTCTATCGGAATTAGATGGTGTGCCTTGAATGAGATCACTTTCAAGGTAGTTCAAAATTCATACCTCAAATAAGAATAGTGGTGGGACCACATGAAGTGGCTAGTGCAAGTTGACTTGGAGTTGAGGCTAAGTGGGAGTCGATAGAGAATTAGTTCAACAATTCGGCAATTTGGGAGTTCATCTTTTGAGTGGTTTTCTTGAGCATAACCAAACTTTTGGTTAAATCATTTGTCACAATTGTGGTCTTATGGAATAAGGATCTTAAAATTTCAATAGATTGTATTATTAAGAATTTGGCATTGAGAACAGTTATGAAAGATAAGAGATTATTTCATAGTTAGACAATGAAGGAAGGAAAAAGCTAGGAGATCTAATCAGCTGATGCAAAGTAATGGATAAACCCCCATAGAAATAGTAACAGAAGATTGAGTGTGATGGATGACACAATCTCATTTGAAGATTCATAGGAATTAAATGAAAATCATTGTTGGTGGAATGAAATGGTGAGTTCTTTGACAATATCAGAAAAGGAGCAGAGTGTCAGAGAATATCTAGAGAAAATTGCGAATTAAATGAATTGAAAAACTCCATGAGACAAAAAAAATAATTAGGATACTTTTTCTTAAGCAATGTATAATTATAGTGAATAGGAAGAGAAATAAATAAGTGAAGTGAGTATGCACAATAGCTAGAGTGAGTGCACAAAGTAGAATGAGTGAAAATTGAGAGAAATAAAACTTGATAGTGAGTGAGTAGCATAAGAATCATGTTGTATATTTCATCTCTATGTGTGTAGCTATAGAAGAGGGAAGAGATTGATATGGAATATGTGATTTTCATAAGTTGAAGTGACTAAATGTGACTAGTGACGACAAATTATAAATACATCAAAGAACATGAGAAAATAAATTATAATATAAATACAATTGAGAAACATGATCTTCACATATGTCTAATGTAGTCTCCCACTAATAATAAAAGAAAGATAAACAATAGTACAAATAGAAGTGTACTGCACAACTAGAGAAAATGCCTCATTATAGTCCACTCCCTCCTTTTCGGAGAACCATCTTTACAAAAACCTCACTTAGAACTTCTTAATGTTGTTATATGTTCCATGATTGATCTTATAAATCCAATTGGAAGTGACCTCACACTTTTCATCCAGTCTCTGAACTATATCCCACACATTATTCATCATGATAGACTAATAATCCTCCATCATGGCATCCTTCAAAACATGTTGTCATGTTTCCTTCTCATAACTATAAGGCTTAGAATCAATGATGTGGCTCATAAATTCCATATATCTTGAGCACCTCTCTAGTTTTCTTCTCTCCTTGAAAGTATCTCTAAGAGTTGCATGTCATTCTGCATCCCACAAGGTGTCATGAAGCCATGTTGGCCTCTTCCTTGTCATAGTAACATCTCTAGGTAGATCCACTG
Source organism: Pinus taeda (assembly GCA_000404065.3). Classification (NCBI taxonomy): domain Eukaryota; kingdom Viridiplantae; phylum Streptophyta; class Pinopsida; order Pinales; family Pinaceae; genus Pinus; species Pinus taeda. The sequence goes on from APFE031394801.1 coordinate 225,379, forward strand.
ACTCTACTATGATAATTTCATGTATCAATGCATGATATAGACATCATAATAATATGTACATTCCTCCCTCTTGAACACCAATCATTCCTGCTAAGTCTATTCTCAAGCCCTTAGGCCATACAAGAACCTGACCAATGGGAAATGCAACTATGTAACATCTATTCTCCACGCTAAGACATATAACAACTTCTTCTTCAATTCTAGTACAAACAAAACATCTCTCACGTGAAGAGAATATCTAGACACCAACTGAAATGACTCTATCCCAATTCCTTTCATTGGATACTTGGTTTTATCTCGAAATTCCACCTGTAATGTTAAATCCCTCTTTACAAAATTGTTAACAAAATATTGAAAACTTGTCGTCTGCCTAGATGTGACATTGTCCACTAGCCAAATACCACTATTATTGATTATAGTGGGTGAAGGAGTGGACGAAAACTAATATTCATTTCAATTCTTCTATGGTCGATGCTTATCATCATCATCAACATTGGCTATTGATGCATGTTGCTTCCTCTTCCTTTTATTCTAAGAAACCTGAGATGCATAGCGTCCATAATCATGAGAATTGAAGAAATTTATCTTTGACATACCCTTATTATTTTGATCCTAAATTGGAGCAATTCTTCTACTTTTATTCTTCTTATAAAACTTTCCAAAGTGTATTCTTCCGTTTCCTTTCCTTGCAAGAGCTATAAGGGCTTGAGTTGCTTCATCCTGGGGTCTCTACAAGTTTTTCTTTGACACAATTACTCCATATTTTTTCAAACTTTGGAAACTTAACTTGTGCAAAAATTCCCTCAACAAATGGATCCCATGAGGAAGGAAATCAGTTGAGTCATTGTAACAAGCTATGCATCATCAATGTTATCTCAAATGGGTCTAGGTTCATATCTCAACTAACACGCGCTCATATGATAAGAGACAACAAAATATGATCTAGTCATTATGACACTACAAAGTTGATGCCTCAATCTTAGTTTCTTGCTAGTGTTGTTACTCTCATACAATCCCACCAAAACATCATATAGTTCTTTGGTAGTCTTCAACTCAACAAAATGTGGAGTCAAGTGGTCCTTTATCGAATCTATGAAGATTCTCTTAGTGTTTCTTTTATTCTTCTTATACTTGACTTTCTCCTTAGCTCACTTTGGCTCTACAATGAATTCCTTCACATGATTGTGAAGATCATTTTCTTCCAAGGCAAGGATTATTTCGGTCTTCCATGGTCTAAAATTGGTGACACCATCCAGCTTGTGTTCTATGTTAAGGCTTAGCATCATTTTGACATGAAATTTGTCTCTTAGGTTGACTTGAATGGTTCAACTTTCAAGAAAGCTCTATGACCATGTTGAAATTCTATGACAAGCACAGTAAAATCAGTTTCCAACCAAGTGATGAATACAATTTCCAACCAAATAATTATTTCATGATGATTTTTACACAATATTTTATGCCACGGGTATCATTGAATAAATACATCAACCAAATAATTAGTACAATTACCAAATTTCGTCATGATTTTTACACAATATTTTATGCACGGGTATC
>APFE031394818.1:0-66958 GCA_000404065.3 Pinus taeda
CTCCCTTGCTTCATTTATCCAATCTGGTTGGATAATAGAAAGCGCACAACAATGCTTCCACATCCTCATCCTTTCTTGAGAGTGCATCTGCCACCACATTTTGCTTCCCTTTTTTGTAGATGATTTCAAAGTCATAACCCAACATCTTTGTGACCCAGTTTTGTTGCTCTTCAGAGGATAATCTTTGTTCTAAAAAGTATTTAAGGCTATCATGATCCGTTTTTACCTTGAAGTGTCTTCCCATTAGGTAGGTAGGGTCACCATTTCTTAAGTGCATGGAGTATTGGCAACATTTCCTTCTCATAAATAGCTTTGTGTAAAAACTTTCCCTTGATTGGATGACTTTCAAAAGCAATGGGTCTTTCATCTTGCATTAGAAGAGCACCAATTCCATTTCCTGAAGCATCACATTCCACAATCAAGGTTTTCGTGAAGTCCGGTGTAGCTAAGACCAGTGCTTGGCACATTGCCTCTTTAAGATGTTCAAAGGCTTTTGTTGCTTCCGGAGTCCATTAAAATGCATCTTTATTCAATAATGTTGTTAGAGGTGCTTCTATTCTCCCATAATTCTTAAAAAACTTGCGATAATACCCTATCAACCAGAGAAATCCTCGCAGATGCTTAATGGATGTGGGGATTTTCCATTCCTTAATGGCTTTAATTTTTCTAGGGTCTACCTTAACTCCTTCATACGATACAATATGACCCAAATATTCCACCTCCTGGATTCCAAAGAAACATTTGGATATTTTCGCATATAATTGTTTCTCCTTCAATAGTTGTAGCACCCTGTCAACATGTTCAACATGATCCTTCCAAGACTTGTTGTAGATTAGTATATCATCAAAAAATACTAACACAAATTTTCTAAGGAAGGGTTTGAAAATGGAATTCATCAAACCTTGAAATGTAGAAGGTGCATTGGTAAGGCCAAAAGGCATGACCAAAAATTCATAATGCCCCTCATGAGTTCTAAATTCTATTTTCGGAATGTCTTCAATCTTCATTCTGATTTGATGATATCCTGAATGAAGATCCAACTTGGTGAAGTAAATTGATCCATGCAATTTATCCAGTAATTCATCAATGACATGAATGGGGAACTTATCTTTAATAGTGAGCTTGTTGAACTCCCTATAATCTAGACACATGCACCATGATCCATCCTTCTTGTGCACTAATACTATTGGAGCAGAGAAAGAACTTTGACTCGGTTGAATTATACCAGCCTCTAGCACTTCTGCAACCATACGTTCAATTTCACTCTTTTGGGCATAGGATATCTGTACGGCCTGATGTTTGGAGGAACACTTCCTGGAATCAGATGAATAGCATGATCATGATCACGAATAGGTGGGAGACCTTTGGGAGTCTCAAATACCTTGGAATGATTGTCCAAGACTTTTTGGAGATCTGGGGAAATAGATGATTCCAATGTGGAACATCTAGCGAACATAATTGTGCAATTACACCCCTTTGTTCCTTTTTTAGAAGCTTTGTCATACCGTTAGAGCTGATTATATTTCCTAGTTTCCCCGCAATACCCCTTAATTCAACTTCCTTTCCTTCCACAGAAAATTTCATGAAAAGTTCTTGAAAATTAAAAGCTATTGTACCCAAGGACTGTAGCCATTGGACTCCTAGAACAACATTAGCACCTCCCATTGGAATAGAAAGCATTGGGCTAGTCAATACATATTCTCCCGTTGATAGCTTTATATTATTGCACTTCCTAGAGAAATTTATTGTTCCTCCATTTGCAAACATCGCTTGACACTCTGGTGCTAGATATAAGAAGCAATTCAATTCTTTTGCTACCTTACAATCAATAAAATTGTGGGTACTTCCTGAATCATTTAACACTATTACCTTTTTCTTCTTGATTTGTCCTTCTATCTTGATGGTTTGTGGAGAGGTAATTCCAGCCAATGCATTACAAGATATGGTCAGATTCATTTCTTCTTTATCTAGGCTTTGTTCCTGGAGTATATCCTCTTCTTTTGACCTTTCTTGCTCCTTTTCTTCTTCCTCTTCGCAATCTATGTAGAATAATTTCTTCTCAACACACTTATGACCCTTAGTGTATTTTCTATCACAACTGTAACAAAGCCCTTTTGCTCTTTTTTCTTCCAATTGTTGTGGTTTCAACCTTATAGGTTGTGGAAGACTAGGGGTAACAACACTTCCGTCTTTATAGTTGTGAGTGGTATGCTTCCTGGTTGCCATAATTTTGCTTTCCATTTTTCTTTCTAACATGAATGCCTTCTGTAATGAATCAGGTTCCCAAAGGTGAACATCATGTTGGATATTATCCTTTAAGTACCCTATGAACATATCAATCCTATGCTCCTCTGGAATATCTTTTACCCTTATGTTCAATTTTTGGAACTCCTCAATGTGCTCCATTATTGAACCCTTTTGTTTGAGACTTATCAATTGGCTAAAAAAAGTGTTGCTTTTTGTATCCTCATAATGTGCTATCAATTCTTCCGTAAAAATTGCCCAAGTGGTAAATCGTTTACGAGAGCAAAAGCCATTATTGATACCATACAAACTAATTTGGTTCCAAATATAAAGTTTCCATACGTACCTTTTGTGTGTTTTGCACATTATTGATATCGAAGAATTGCTCCATCTGTAATATCCATGTGGTAGGATCATTGCCATCAAACTTCCTCATATTGATTTTTGGAATATGGTGAGTCTTTGATCCAACATTAGCATCTATGGAATCATGATTAACATTTCTTTTATTCTCACCATGAGTTTCCTTTAGTACCCTTTCACCTTTAGTGCCCATTTCTTGTAGCAACTTATTCATATTTATCTTCAATTCGTCCATGTCTGTCTTCAAATCTATCTTCAAATCATCCATCTTAGCTTCCACGTCAATCATCTTAGCTTCTATGCCTTTCTTTAAATAGTCCATCTTAGCTTCTACACATTTCTTTAAACCATCCATATTAGCTTCTACATCTTTCTTTAAACCATCCATCTTAGATTTTGTTCCCTTTTGTGTAAGGGACAGTTGTTGCACTTGGTCTTGTAATTTTGATATATCATGTTGCATTTCTTCCTCTTCTTCATGAGTCATGCTAGAGCTTTCAGGTTCCTTACTAGGCGTTTGCATTTTCTTTCCTCGGGGCATCAGTTACCGATAATAATGCTCTACTATGCTATTTGAATTCCTTCAAAATAAATTTTCAAACCAAGCTTAAGCAAAAATTTAAGAAAATCTACACACCTTTTTTCACTTTGTAGGAGCTCGATATTGCCTTCGATGTATCTCTGTACTTTTTGATCATCTAGTTCTGAATTTGTGACTTGTAGTAGCCCTCTGTGTACTCTTTCCAATGCCATAAGTCTGACCCAAATTGGATTCTCCAAGGAAGAGTTATACGAAATCTCCCACAGTGACTTGATTATATACTAGTTCAGTAGAACGAAATTGTACGACATGCCACGAGTCACTGTTTCTACCTTTGGATCCAAAAAATGCATACAAGAAACTACAGTCTGTCCTCTTTCTGCACCTTCTTACGATATTTCAATCTGATCCCCAGAGAGAATGTTATGACTATTTTCCCCACGTCACCAGTTTCGAATGTAATTCAGGAGTCTGCAAAAAGACCAAATTCCTTAGATCATATCTCTGTAAATGTAGCGCAACAAGCTCTGAAATTTGGACCCAAGATTCAGAGCCATTTCTTCTCAAATGGGTTTTTCTTGTGACTTCTGAAACCTCACAGAAAAAAAGTTATGGCTAAAATGCCACGATGACCTATTTGGAGCAGCGAAATCCTAGAATCCAAAGCTCTGATACCAAATGTTATGAAACTGGCTCAAGGAAATATAGAAAAGATAGATCAACGCCTTATAATTTAGCCTCTTCGAGGGGGCAACCTCCTTTCCATTACATAAATGAACAATTCTTGGATGATTCAAATGACAAAACCTTCTTTCTATATAATTTAGTCTAAGGAGTCAGAATATAATTTAGTTGACCTAACAATAATAATATAAAGCCACAAAAATAACAATAGAGGGATTCTATGGGGCTCAGTAATAACAATATGGGGGAAATAGGGGCGCAACAATGTTAATAAGGGGTATAACTACAATAGTAATGGGGTAATCACTAGTATTATAGGGACCCAACATATGTGGTGTCCAAAGTCCTTACATCTACAATTTTTTTTCTAGACAATTTAGTTTACTTAATTTATCTACTAATAACAGTTAGTTTGATAATTATATTATCTCTATTTTTGTTTGCAATTCTCATATAGCTTAATTGGGGGGAAAAGTAAGTGGCGAAATTCCACACATATTTTTCAATCTATGTTTCTAGTTTTTACAAATCACATAGCTTAATTAGTAAACTAGTAAGTGTCCTATCTTCTAGAAATATTGTTAATAACCAAAACATTTTTTCATTTACTTACTTTTTGGACCAAGACCAAGTGTCATCACGAAAAAAAGGTAATCTCTTCTTCCCTTGTGTCTTTTAGGTGAACCCGGTCTACCATATCATTGCCTTCTAAATGCACTTGTGTTCTCCATCTCCCTTTAGTCACACGTAGTGTAAGAAGAGAAAGAGTAAGTAGCCCTTTATCTACATATCATTTAGTTTTGATGCAAGGAAAAGTTGAAATCTAGTGTAATTGCAAGGATATTTTTACGGTTTTTTGAATATACACATATTATAACACTTTTCATGCTCATTTTATCACTTGAACACAATTACACATCACACACTAAGCTTTGTATTAGAAGGCATCCACTTTCTGTAACCTTTTATAATTATTTTATCTTATCTTACATCTCACACCCTAAAGAAAAGTAACACCCTTAGAAGAAACCATAACTTAAACCAGCTAAATCCCCCATAGAGGCCACCAAACAATCTATAGTTTAGTTTAAGACCATTGGGGTTATGTATCCCATAAATCACCATGGTCATATTACATCTTTGAGACATAGCAGTTGATTATTTAACGAGCTTAAAATCCTTCAATCACTCCATTGACAAGAATACCCGGGCATGGCAGAGACTTGATTTAGAAGGGGTTTGTCTTAGGTCCAGTGCACGTGGTACTGTTTGGGGCTACCCAACACCTCTAATGCTTGGCATTGGTAACTGACTACTAAGAAGCTAAACATTTGAATGTTCACGTGGGACGAAAAAGAGTCTAGTTGAAAAGTTTTAATATTAATTGTTCTAGAAGTTATATTGGTTAAGAAATCATCTTCATGGTTGAGAGATTTAGAAATATAAGTAATGTAGAAGCTGAAAAATTAAAAATTAGATCCCATAGCCTAGTTTGATAACTCCTCAACTGAGCTGAAACAAAATGTATAGCATTAAGTACCTACTTGAAAATAATTTTTGAGTCAACATAGACTCTCAAGTATTGAATTCGAAGCTCAATATATTTTATAAGTCCTTGTATGAGTGCCTTATACTCTAAAACATTATTAGCACATTAAAATTCCAATCTACAAGTAGTGCAATTTTTTTAACCTTTTGGGTGAAGGACGAAATAGACGACACCAACAACTTATTTTGACTTGAATCCATCAAAATATAATCACCAAATTTCATTTTTTCAATTAAATTTAAAAATATCAAGTCACTTATTACCAATTGTTATTAACTTATTGGTTGTCATAAGTTTAGTTTGTTGCTCAAATTTGTAAAACAAGGAATTTCAATAACAAAGTTTCTAAAAAGTAAGTAAATAACTAAAAATTCACTAAACTTGCTTGGTTCATTGGGACCATTTAGATCAGTAACAACATGTTTCATGTAATATTCTCTATTAACTCTTATCTTATTAGGTCCACCTCTCTAGGGTAATCCTAGACGAGTCAAACCTATGTCCAAGTATCCTTTTGAGTGTTAAATCTAATCTTGGCTTAACAAGAAGCCATAAGCCTCTCGTATGTCTGAAACCACTAGATTAATTACCTAATGAACTCTATTATTATCCTCTTATGACTTTGGCACCCGTTCTTTCAATTTGCACACTTTTCACCTCACGTGGTTTTTTTTGAGCATTATTTTTCTTCCAAACAAAAAAGGGCATGACATTCAAGGAAGTTCTAAAGTGAGTCATGCAATTATGTGTTTTTCAATTATAAATTTCAAAAGTTTGAAAGAAAGGATGAATTTTATTCTTTTGTGGAGGCATAAGGGCAATTTTTAGGTCTAAAATGGGCCTCCTAAGGAAATTATAAAATAGTAGTGGAAATAATAAAATAATATTATATTACGTCATCAAATTTTAGAGGGAAAGAAGAAAAAACTATTGTTTCAACTCATATTTTCAACTTATCCCCTTATTGGTTTACTCAAATTTTGAGTGGCAACACTCATTACATGCATAATTTGATTCCTCATCCAATGAGTACCCATGTTGCATACTTTTGACAGACCATAGTACACAAAAAATAAAAAATACATGAAAAGCATGATTGCAATCACATTTTTCATGTATTTCTCACTTTTCGTGTAGCACGGTCCATTGAAAGTATACAACATGAATACTCTTTGGATGAGAAATTAAATTTTTCATTCAACAAGTACTCGTGCTTGAAATTTGAATAAAACCTTAGGGAGATAAGTTGAAAATATGAGTTGAAAAAGTAGTTTTATTATTTTATTATTTTTAAATATTTTTACCTTTTAACTCCAAAAATGGTGAATCATCCCCCATGATCTACATCATCATCTTGAATCCTATTGGTTCTTATAAAGTTTATTTTGGTTATACACTTTTCTTAGGAGGCCTATTTGAGACCTCAAAATTCCCCTAATGAGAACTATCAAAACATGATCACATGAAGATTTATCAAAATCTTCCATATTTCTACTAAGGGAGAGTTGATTTTTATTGGAACCTTAATCAACATATTGCTAAATGTTTTGTTGTATTATGAGAATTTAAAGTAACTCAAAAGAGAAATTTGTGGGAATCACGATTTATGTTACACCAAACTTTGCAATTTTAGTAAACTGACGCATCTCGAGAAGTAATGGATCCTCAAGATGTGGTTAAGAAAATTATATGAAACACACATGGAGTGTTGGATTACCTAATGCCCAACAATCTCCCCCTAGCGGGTTGTGATTCAGAGACGAGACCTTTTTCTCTAATACCACTTGTTGGAATAACTATTTTCATTACACCAAAACCCACAGGTGTTAGTAAATTGACACATCGCTAGAGTTAATGGATCCTCATAGGCTATTAAGCACATTCCATGAAACAAAAGTAGAGCATTGGATTATCCAATGCCAAACAAAATCTTGGCTTTGAATTTCTTATGGTATTCAACTCCATCATATTCTAAATGTAAGATATAAAGTTTTTGTGTTTCCTCTATAATTTTTAGAAAATTTACCCTTGTTGAAGGTAGGGGGTTATTTTTAGCAACTAAGATTTTTCTACATGTATTATACGGGTGCTGATTTGCAAAAATTGACTCGAAATCATCTTCAAATAGATCTGAAAAATTAACAATAGGAGGAGATAGCTGATTATGATCTTAAGTTTCATTTTTATCTTCATCCTCCTCTATCACATTTTCATTAGAGGTTGACTTTGCTGAGGTTGACTTTTCTCTAGCTATTAATTCTTGCAAATTTTTTGCCAACCCTTCATGGTTGAGACCTTCATTAAGGGGAGTATATTTTCTTTGGAATTGCTTTCTACAAGGTGGTTTAATGGTCACTTTGTTGTGTTGAACTCTTCTTGAGGTCAATGATTTTAGTATACATTTTATTAATGACAATTTGAATACTTTCTAGATTAAGAGCTAATTGATCTTTCTTTTTTGCAGTTGGTTTGGACACGTTTCATATTTCAGTATAAAGCTTCACGAGTGTAGTTATTAGGAATAGGATTAAAGCTATGTATGACCTGATTGATAGCCAAATATTCATCAAACAATACTTGTAGAGTGACATTTTAGGCTCATATAACCCATATTACAATACCAATATGCAAAACCTTGACGTAATAATTAATTACAAGGTTTTTACAAGGTATGGATTTGTTAGGGATTTGCTTTTTCAGTGCAAGAAACCTCACATTAAAATACTTTATTAGGTTTTTAGCAAGCATGGATTTGATAGGGATTTTGTTTTCCAATGAAAGAAACCTCACATTTCCATCTTCATATTAGATAGCTCAATCACCAAGAGTTTTGTAGTTAGCAAAACTTTTCTAGGAAGGTGATTTCAAACTAAGCCTGCGAGGGAGATACTTGAAGGGGGTTGTGAAAAATACCAAGTTGTAGATTTTCCCTAAAATGTATACCTACAAACAACATCTGAGTGACACATATTATTTTTCCTAATAAGTAGCACGCAAGCCTTCATGTGGTCATTTCCTTGTTGTTTAGATTTTGGGTCATTTCCTAGTTATTTAGGGAGAAATTTGTAAGCATTTCGAGGTAAAGGATGTTGTACACTTTCCATAAAAGTAACATTTTGGTCAAGGAGTGGAGTGGTTGTTTAGCTAACTAGCTTGATTGTTTCCTTAGTTATTAGCCATGAAGGGTGAACCTTGAGAGTTAAGTGACTCCATTTATGAAGAATATTATTTATTGAATGAATTATGAGGAGAAGTCTAAGTATATGAGGTAGGTGGGAAATGAGGTTAGACTTAGAGTAGGCTATGTAGTTTTCCCAATATGTTGTTTTAGTTTAGGTTGATTTGGATCAATGGTAAGATTTAGAATCTCATGTAATATTATAAACCCAAGGTATAAAAACCCTAAGATCAATATGAAAAATCCTAAAATATAACCATCTACACATATATAACCAAAGAAGCCAAAGGTTGTTATGAATGTTTCTTTATCCTGTATTATTAATTGTTACTGTTATAGTACAAAATGGTCAATTACATTAATTTTAAAAATGGTACACTACAAAATGAACAAAATTACAATGAATTACTTTACATAATGATATTGAATAAATAAATTACAATGAATGACTTTAAAATTATATATATTATATATATAAATAGAAAGAGATAATTCCCAAAGGAAATTATAAATAAATAAGAGTGTTGAAAATTAAAAGCACTCTCTTAATTTTTCATATTACATTAAATTTAAATTTTAAATATTATTGATCCTACTTTTACTTTAAAAAATCATGATTTTGGAAAACCTTATTTTATTGTGTATTTTGGGTGTCTAAATAAATTATAGAATCTCACCCAATATCTAATCTTTTTAAGAGGTAAATAGTTTTTTTTTTTTTTTTATCTATATAAATATAATTATCATCATCATAAAACTTACTTGTACTTTTCTGAATAATTGCATGTGACACACAACTTTGCTCAAATCTTTCAATATAAGAAAACTTTTCACCTGGGTAAATTTTATACTTGTCAATATATGATAGATCAATTCAAAGTTAAAATGAAGTTATACCATAAAGTAGTTTAAAGGAAAAAATAAAAATAATATTGTTAAAACAACTATGAATTTTGAGTAGTTTTCCATTAGACAATCTTAACATATTCACTAGATATAATTTAATTGTCATCTTTATAGTACTAAAAGTAGATGTTGAAAAATACTTTAAAATTATCTTGCATATGTCTATAATTTTTTAAGTCATTATAAATAAATAAGTGTAGGAGTTAGTTTGAGTGGAGATAAATTAGGTTTTGCATTTCCTTTGGACCATAACAACTAGTATTTATAGATGGATTTGTGCACATGGAATTCTGAAAATGACCTTTTCACCATAGAGTGTTTTAACATAACACAATTTCCCTACTATTTAGGCTCTAGTGGAATTATAATCCTTTTAATTACTAAAAGAACAACAAAGCTAATTTCTTGAAATTTGGAAAAAAGAAATCTAATTTTACCTATACTTAAAATAATATAATATAAATAGTAAAAAATACTCAAAAAAAACATTCAAATCTAAAATAAATATATAAATGCACATGATCAAAAATATTTGGATATAAAAATATATTACTTATATCAATTAATGCAATTATTTATTAAAGTTTGGAATTTATTTATATATATCTATAGTGTAATTGCCTACAATTTAATAAGTTATTAGAATTACAAATTTGAAATATTAATTCTCACAATCAATTCAAGTGCTCAACACATTCTTTTTTAAATACCTAATCCATATATAAAATAAAAACAGGCATTTCATATTATTTTAAAAAATCATTAAAAATTATACCAAGTAAACAACAACTATGAACTAAAACAAAATAAAAATTAAACACACAAATATCTAAATTCATTTGGGTTTCTCTCTTATCCTATGAAATAAAAGCAAAGGAAAAATTAAAAAGAATTGAGCACACAAATATATAAATTCATTTGGATTTCTCTCTTCTCCTTATGATTTACTATGATATATGCTATTTTTTATATTTTATAAAATGACATCAATAGAAATAAATTATATACCCAGTCAATAAGGCATTTTATCCCAAGCTATTAAAAAAAATTAAAAATAATTTGGAATATAATCATATGGGCTTCAGTAATTAAGCATGTAAATTCATTTAGTTGTTGGCCTATTATTATTGTGATCTTATTGATAAAATTTATAAGCTGTTTTGTAAAATGATCCATACAAATAAACTATGTTTCCCCCCTTTTTTTACTGTGGTAAGATGATATCGACTCAAACTTCCAGACCATAATCATTCGTCCATGTTACAGCAGGTTATTACAAAAACTGGAGTCGAAATTTTCATTACTAATTTCGTTTAAGCGATGCCAGTGATAGTGATATTGAAGTTTGATACATGATACAAAAAAGTACGAAATGATGTTGACCATTTTTCAAACCAATAATAATACAAAGCAACCGAGGATCGTCTCACAGAGCAGTGAATCAATTACATGAGAACCGAACCTCACACTCGTACGAAAACGTGTTGGCTGGATATCAATAGAGGCGATCCCTGTAAACAGCATCAAATCCAATTACTTTTTTTCGAAATAAATAAAGCCATTAAAAGATAAAAAATGATGAACTATAATTATATTTAAACCTGAATAGCTTTTGCGAAAGCTGGCTGGTTGGAAATCAATATGGGCGATCCCTGCAAACAGCATCAACTCCGTTTACTTTTGAAAATAAATAAAACCGCTAAAATATAAAAACTGATGAACTATAAGTATAACTAAACCTGAATAGCTTTTGCAACGGAATCTGTCGATTCAAATTCGATAAAAGCAGAAGCACTCGATCCCTGACAGTTCCAAATATTAGCATCACAACAGTAATTTAAACATAATTACTTTCCCCGAAGATTTCTAGTGTTCAAAAAATTGAGAAATGCAATGCAGGTAAAAGAAAACGACAAACACACCTCATTCATCAGTTGAATTTTTCCTGGTTTGATATTTCCAAACCTTTTGAACTTCTTTTCTATCAGAGATGCAGAAATGTCTGAAGGCAAATTCTCCACGTATATTATCCGCCCTACTCCTGCTTCTTCAAAAGTTACCAGGACAAAGTAATTTAAGGTTAATGCCACCCTTTCTCGGTTAAAATTTAGGAAGCACATTTACATGAAATCAAATAATATAACGATAAGGCTATATTGATAGCATATTTGATCGAAAATCAATTGGATGATAAAATATCTCAAGTACACTCATGACAAATCAATTCAATAAATATCTCAAACACACCAATAACAAATATTTCAATCTCACTCGTCTAAGAAATGTTTTATTAGAGAATCCTTCAAAATAATCAATTTTAACTGTTACATTATTTTTCGGTTTAACAATCTCAACTAACACAAATAAGGGTTAAATATTGAGCAATAACAATCACACAGAAAAAAAATTGTTTAATTTTTTGAAGAAGGAAAAAGAAAACACAACTTTATTTTATTTACTTATTGAATCTATACGATACCTTGTTGAATCTGCTCCTCGTGAGATTGAGGTGGAGCACAACGAGCAGGGGTCGATTCGCAACAACCCATGGCTCCCTCTTCCTGCACTGCACTGCACTGCACTACTCAGCAATGTTGTAACGAGGAACGACCTTCGAGGTACTGCACTACTCAGCAATGTTGTAACGAGGAGCAACGTGAATGGATCGATGGTTGGGTGGGTTATTTATCGGAAGCAAAATCCGTATGAACAGGCGCTGCCTGCGATCACGAACCATTTAATCTTAAATGCCTGCTAAACAATGTATCAGAATTGCAGTGGAAGTAATGAGAAGTAATTGCCAATGATGTTGCTGTAACGGAGTGTTTTTATTTGTGTTTTTCCACTTCTACTAATTCAAGAGCCTGCGCATGCACCAACGTCCATTAACAGACACCAACCATAGAAGCGCATGCCGATAATTCCTGTCCTCCTCGCCCCCATTGTCATGATACTTAATAACTTCGAGGGCATAGTGGGCTACTTAATGACATTGTACCCATTTATTTCAAAAGTATGGACAGTCCAAGGAGGTCGCTATGTATCATAAATCCATCAAGGAGGCAAGCATAGAGAATTAATACATTAACGCAGCCGCATGTTAAACGCAAAGATATTTAAAATTTTATACAAGTATTTCTTTTAAAGATATTTAATAATTTATATAAAAGTATTTGTGTTTATGTTTAGAACTAGTTAGTGTAGTTAATTTTTGTTATAATAGAATCGTTAATTTCTATGTTGGAATGGGTCATTCTACCGTTTGAAGCATGAAAGGCATTGGTTTCAAATATGCATAGACAATTTATTATGATAATTAGAAAGAACTAAAAAAATCAAACATTAAACTCAGAATTTTTATAGAAATCTAATATATCGATATTATAATTAATAATTTATAGTAAAATTTGACATAAAAATAATGTAGTCATTTGTTGGTTTCAAGCATCTGCATACATAATTTATGATAATCAGAAAGTTATAAATAAAAAAACAATATAAATTGAGATTTAAAAATTTAATATAAATACATTATAATTAATAATTTATAGCAAATATTATTTATAATAAAATTTAACATAAGAATATTGTAGACATTTGTTAGTTTCAAACATAGCTAACTTCTAAATTACTTAACCTAAAATGTTGAACCATGTAGAATGTTTGGCTCAAAACAATTAATAAATTTTGACAAGAACTTATTCTCTTGCCAATTAGAATGGAAAATATGCTTTCTTAAGTGACTTTGTCTACTCTATAGATGTATGAGTGGAGCAACACCCAAGACTAGTATCTAATAAAATATCATACACAATACCCCATCTCTTATCAAACTTTTGGTATCTAACTCATATAATGATTAATGTGCTAGAAATCTAGACTAAAGAATGTTAACAAAGAAACTAAACTACTCATTAGTGCTAAACAACTCAACTAGTGGTACCCATAGATTCAAATCAATACTTCCTTAATAAATAAAATCTAGCATAAATAAAAATTAAACCAAACATATTGAGGTCCTAACCCAGAATTTCCAATTACTAGAGTAGCTACAAGAGCCCCAAATTTTACCATACTTATAAAACCTGAAATCACCTCATTTGGGGTGTAAAAATATATACAACCTTATGTGTCCCTAAGTTAATGAGTAAATGTAGTTGCAATAGGTATGCATGGGCACATCCGTAATGCAACGCCACCCATAGCATGAGATAATCCCACCAACACATTCCCTCTGTCACATCCCCCGTAGTGCTATCTCACAAGCATAACACTACACAATGAGTCAACACACCCCCGCTAGGGCTTAGTAGCACAACGCAGTGCACTGAGTGAGCCAAGTATACTCCCAACATAGTTCACCAAGTGAGGACGCTGCCTTACCACTTTGTATAATTTTTCCTAGGCATTAGCATTCAATGCACTTCTGAGTTCTATTGGTTGTGATAATCCTATATAGTGGTGAATGATGAGGGGGAAAGGAAAAAATGTTAAGCTTGTTTTAGATCTAGGCATTATCATTTATTATTGTGTCACTCTTAGATTTTTGAGATAGAAAATTTGGGACAAATAAGGCGAAATAATATATTGTTGTTTTGTGGAATTAGAAAAAGCTTTTGACTCAGTATTTAAAGATACTTTATGGAGAAGAATGGAAGAGCTGGGTATGTGTGATGGATATAGAGTGGTAGCTCATAGACTTTACTAGAAAGTTAGAGCTAGAATTAGAGTATGTAAAGGAATGTATGAATACTTTGGTACTAATAATTTTGTTAAACAAATATTTCCTCCATCCCCCACGTTGTTTTGTTTATACATAGATAGGCTAGAAGCTTGGTTGAGCAATGCAGATGGGAAGGATGTCAATTTAAGAGGCTACGTGATGAAGCTACTTTTATTCATGCATGGTCTTATTATATTTCCAAAGAACATGGATTAAGAAAACACTTAAAAGCCTTATATTAAGATAGGTTACACATAACCACTAGGAACTATTTCTCCGTAGGCTTGCCCATGAGAAGATTACCCAACAATATAAGAGTATATCACAAGAAGCAAAAAAACGAGTGGATCTCAAATCAAATCAATGAAACCAATCATTCATGCATAGAAGATTTATCTAAAGTTTTAGTTGAGCACCTATAATCCTCATAGATATGCACCAGAAGTTGGGTCTAATGCAAACATTTCAACCCCGATTAGAATATCTCTCCTCCATAACTCATCTAGAACCTAAACACAATCAATGACCTTCGAGAGAGGACGTTAAACTTAATAAATTAACATAAGTATAAATAATAAGTTATACAATTAAATCTAACACATGGAAACATTCACTTCTATTAACCATATAAGAAAATTAATAGAAAATGTATACCTTCATAACTAAGATCCTCTCATCAAACTTGTGGTATGTTCTCCTCTTCTATGTACAATAGACCTCTCACATTATAATATGAATATTATATCTAACCCCATTTACTCTTAGTGAGATTATATACGTTCATTCTAACCTTTGGGAAAATGCATCTAGACACCTAGGGGCTTGAGAAGTTATCAAACTTCTACAATAATGGACTCATAGCCAACTCATACACAAGTGGGTTATGTGTGAATGAAAAACTCTAGAAAGCTTTTTCACAATTATGAGCTTCTTCTCAGTTATATCAACTATGAAATAATTATTATCTCATAATTATAAATATGTGACAAAATAGTTATGAAAAATAAATCAATTATGTAATTTCACTAGTTTAACATGAAATAAATCTCGCATAACTAAAAGAAAAGGTGAAAGGGGATGCATTCTAGCAAACAACACATGTAAGCTAATATTGGGGTTCTCTAGTCATAGTGATGTGGAAAATAGGTTTATAATACCTTTGAACACTTTTGTCAAGAGGTTGGGATGGAAGTGAACATTGCAAAGACCAAAATATAATCTTCTCTTTAAATAGAAAAAACAAACCAACAATCGTTTTGTTCGAATGTAGTCCATTGGAAATAGTGAAAGAATACAAATATCTTGGGATTAAATTCCAATACGGACTAAGTTCAAAAACCTATATAGTGAAAAGGACACAAGAAGGAATTAAAGACTCATACTTACTCCAAAACAAGTGGAAAAAGATGAACTTTGGATTAGAAAGAAAACAAATTTCTTTTTGTTTTGCTAGTTAGTTGTTTTTTGTGAATGTGAAGTATGGGGAAGCATCATGTCAACTTGCAATAGGAGATAAATATAAGGAATATGGAAGAAACTAATTACTAACAATACCAATGTTAATGACACAATACTATATGAAATTGTTTTAGCCGGAGCTTATACTTTTCCATTTGAGGAGAAAGGATAATTAGGTCAATGATTTACTTAAAGAAGGCTCGAAAATAAGGATAACTAACACTAGCTCAAGGTAGCTATGGAGGAGGAGTTAATCCGTAGGAGAAAACATGAATGAAGAAAAAAAACGTGGCTGAGTAAGTGGAGTATCAGGTGTCATATGGTTTTCCACATATATCTCGTGTCAATATGTGCTGTTATTATGCATTCATGTTTATTACTTGTTCTTCACACATTCAAGTTGCTTGTTAATATTTTTTAAGGTGCTCATGTAATGTTTCAATTAATGAGTTTAATGAAAAGAATTTTAATGTTCATGAGTATGCTAAATTGATTCACCCCATGTTATAAGGAATTTATACTCATGTGCCCAAATAGACTTGTAATACCCCCCTAGTTTATTCAGCTTTTCATCAATTGGCATGAGAGGGTGGGTCAAGAGTTCGATAGATGCCCAACTCACGCTGGGGGGAGATTGTTGGATATTGGATAAACCAATGCTCCCCATATGTTTAATGACATGTATTTATTGCCTCTCATGGATCCTTATCTCTGGTGATGTGATGTGATCGTTAAGTAACATCTACTGGTTTTGGTCTAATGATAATCATGATTCCTAAAATTTTCTTCACTCGCATGAAGGCCAAAACCATGTTGCTATACCACATTGTCTCCTTAACACAACCTTACCCTATTCCTTGGCAAACGATACACTAAATATGCTCATGTTGTGGTGGCTCTTTCTCCACACCATGATATTATTTTGATGGTTCTTATTCCAAACCATGATGTTGTTGTGATAGTTCATGCTAAGAATTTACTAGAAAAGAAACCACACATAGTGACACAATGATAGTATGGATTACTTAACGTAAAATATTGAAGTACTTATATATGAAATATAAAGTTGAGAAATTAGCGTACCTTAAATTTGTTTGTGTACATTTTTCTTAAGAATGTGTGAATTAGAATTTTTGTCGACACTAAGGAAACTATATTCATGTTGTAATCGGAAAATGGATCTTCGTGCTCTTATTTCTGGGTATTTTTTGATGACACCACATTGATTTTCTCAATTTTTTCATAGTGCAACCTAACTTTGTGGTTTTACCAACAATTAAAATTGATCTCTTACGACTTCTTTCAATCCTATTGGATGCCTATAAATATAGATTGGAACACATTATCAAAGTAAGTAAGACAAATTTTTAAATAGAAAAGAAAGCACAATAATTGTTAAGAAAACATTCAAGTCCAAAATGAAAAAATAATTTCTTACCTTATGTTGGATATATCCATGAATAGTTTGCATAACAAAAAAAAATTGTTACAACATCCTTTCCATTTTAAAAGAGTTCACATCAAATCTTAGTATTCTCAAAGGGTCCATTTTTGTTTTCTTAAAACAATACCCACATCCATGTGTGTAAAAATAGAGTGTGGCTTTTAGAAGTATGAATTGATTGAAATCTAATAACAATCCCGATATCATTGAAAAGTAATAACAACCCTCTCATAAAATTTAACTTTTCATGTGAATAAATTTTAGTTTTTCATCGAAAGGTTGTGATTACAACTAACATATAGATAATCAATACAAAAATCCAAGCAACATAATACATGTATGTGGTTTCAATGCATGACTATGAGATGTAATACAACCACATTTATTAATAAATAATATGTGTTACCTCCAACGCCCAACAAGATCAACATCTAAGTTGCATAAGCCATTAGGCCTCAACCATATCACAATACCGTATGTGGGTTGAAGCTCGTCTCTGTGTTAGCTATTATTATTATTATTATTCAAAATGGAGAACCGGGAAATATTCTCCAAACTTTGTAGATGACATGCTTCTCTCAACTAATAAAAATTCCTTTGGATTATGATCCCTTCATGAACATGACTACCTCCCTTAGAATAGGAATGCATATGAGATTTGTGGTCTTCATTCATGAAAAAACACTTCTCATCAAGATCACATGGTTGCTCCTAATAAATTTGTTTAGTTGGACCACACATAAGGATATTTACTTTTTCAAAAAAATTATAGAAATCTTCAACCAGAGAATATCCGAGTATTTTTGGACCATGCCTCCTCTTAGAGAGCCAATTAATATGCTTTTACACTGCACATAACAATGTCGGTGGTCTTGGTTTATGTTAAAAATATTCTTCTCATGTGGCGCACAACCTACTTTTTCTCTTAATTAAACAAATATTGAATTTTTTACATATTTATTAAACTTAAAGTTGAAAACTATATAAAATCAGAAAAATTAACTTCAAATAATTCATGGTTATATAATATAATTATACTTGTTTTCGTTTCCTCGAGTTGTAATCATGCTTTTCTAATTAATTGCAAGCTTACTTCCTCCATATAAAAGAGACTCCAACAAAGCCCCATAGGGTAAGGGACTTGGTAATCAAAATGTGGTGAAGTTCATTAGAAAGGTAGGCTCCATACTCAAGGTCACTATTTCAAATCCCACAGACATACCTTAGAGCTGTACAGAGGGGCGGGCGTAGCTCCCAGTGCTTATAGAGGTAGTGGTCAGAATAGACCCCATATAAGACGAGTCGCGAGGCAACCCCAGTTGGTGATTCCACTTTAACAAAATAAAATAAAAGAGACTCCAATGCATCTTGGAACAAAATTTCACTAAATAGGAATGCGTTCTATTCTCAATCTAAACAAAATGATGCGAAAAAAATGGTAGGAGACTCTTAAACATATTGGTGAGAAATATAAATCCTAATAAAAGTGGTGTGAAATCTAAATCCTAATAGAAATGGTGGCAAATATAAACCCTTTTGACTCTTATGACGTTGATTTCCCACTTCTCCCTCTTATTGTGCTACATTCTAACACCAATATCTTTCCTTTAACCAAGACTTTCACAAGTCTCTTTATCTCTTAATATTTTGCAAATCTTTTATTCTTTCTTCAATGTTTCCTTCCATCATCAAAATAATTTTCTAATTGTTTGTTGATCCTCTTCCTTACAATGTTTATTTATTTCGAAGAAAATAATTTTGCAATCTCTTTGTTTGTCAAAATCACTCATTCCCTACCTTGTTCTCTAATGCTTCCGTTACCAAAGAGATCTAAACAACCAACACTCACCATTATTATTCTAGCTACACAACCTTATCATAGTGGGAATACAATACCATCTCAAAAAGGGTAAATAGAAATATCTTTTCTAGTAATAATATTTTTACTCAAAGACGAACTTGTCATACTAATTTAACACAAGATCTTGTCTTGAACTTTGTCTCTTCGTTTGAAAATGATTAACAAAAATTTTACAACAAACACCAACAAATAGCCTTTTATGGTATTGTCCACCTAATAATTAAGAGTATGGCCCATATAATGTACTTGCTAATGATAACAAACCAAAGTCCATATGATCCAATATATAGTCTTCTTTTGTCAAAAATTTGGGCCCTTTATCTCAATATATATTCTCTTCTTTGGAAATAGGACATAAACACATTGTTCTAGATATTTTAAAATGGAGCAGTCTTCATCGATGCTCCTCCCTTTTATGTCACATGTGATGTGAATGCTAAATATCTTCTTCTTCACTTGGGAGATCTTCTTTTGTAAATTTTAATCTTGACTCTCCCATGAGAACTCTCCAAAAAATTCTCAGATTATGAGAGCTCCTATTGATATGTGAAGATAATGGAGTGTGGCAAGTCATCTAGGATACCTACAAATATTTGATTTGTTCCTTAGGGAATGTGAAGGATACCATAAATAGAAAACATGCATAAAAATTTGTAGCCAAGTTCCCCATATGTTATATGTTTCCACTTATTCAATTTTGCTTCAAGTATGTGAACTCAACAACAAAGCACATCTTAAAATACTTGAAGGTCCCTTAACATGTGAAAGAAGAGGTAAACCCTTACCTAGTCTTCCTCTATTGGAAATTTGGGCCATTTTATTACAAATATATCTTCCCTTCTTTGGAAAGAGGACATAAAAAAGCTTTTATGTTTCTAAATGGAGTACTCTTCACCCATGTATTCCTTTAAGTCATGTGACATGAATGAAAATTATGATATTAGTGACTATGGGGTTATTATTTTAGACATGTAACCCTTGACTATGCTGTGAAATCCTCCAAAATCTTCTCAAATGATGGGAGCTCCTCTTCATGCATGAAGTTAGTGGAGTGTGGAAAGTTATCAAAAAATCCTTCAAATATTTGATTTGTTCCTTGAGAAATGTGAAAGGTATAGTCAATGGAAAAGCATGCATAAGGATTTGGAGCCAAGTTCCCTAAATAGAAGATGCTGGCACTTGTACAATTGTGCCTCATCTTGATGCTCAAACTAGAAACCTAGTTTTACGAGGCTTGCCTTGGATTACTTATCAAATTGTGGGCTATCCCAAAGTGGAAATTTATGGGGTCTTTTATGTCACTAGATTACCAGTGCTAAAAACCATCTTTGCATTTGATGGCTCAACATTTTTATGATCCTTATATTACTAGTTGGAACATTAGTATTCAGAATTATTTTAATTGAAACACCTCTAGTAGATATTGACAGTGTTCACGAGCCTATTTTTGTTAAGTTGTAGCAAGAAAAGTCTTCATTTGACTTGTAGCCAAATGGAGAAATTTTAATTTCCACATCAATAGGATGAATGAGTTGTAGTTAGTAGTAGTGACATGGCCTAGTAACTTAGTTAAGTAAGTCAATTTGAGTTTGTGGGAAAGAAGCAGAGTTGTGCATGAGTTGATTGCTAAGATCTAGCAATCTATTGGAGTTATAGATAGTGAAACTCAATTATATGATCTTTATTCATGAATAGAGATAATATGACTTAGTTGAGTAGATGTAATTGTTCTTAACTCACTAATATTTTAGTTAACTCATCAATTAACTAAAAATAACCGTAGTCATGCATGCAATTCAAATTACCTATTTGAGTGGAGGGAAAAGGAATAATTCTATTTATTGTTGTATACTAGAGAATGTATATAGTTTTCATGTAGGAGGTGAGAAATCCTCTTGGTATTGTGCAAGAAATAGGAGCTCTTCCTATTCTTTAGGAACAAGAATCTTGCAAGAAAATAGGAGAAAGTAGGAGGCCTAAGTTGGCTAGGTATCTTCTAGAGCAGACTTTGGAGGAGATCAATATTGCAGTGCAAGTTAAGCTTCAATGTTGGGTCCCCATAATACTAGTGATTACCCAATTACTATTGTAGTTGTACCCCTGATTAATATTGTTGTGCCCCTATTTCCCCCATATTGTTATTACTGTGCCCCATAGAATCCCTCTATTGTTATTTTTATGGATTTATATTATTATTGTGAGGTCGGCTCGATTATATTGTGACTCCTTAGACTCCTATATATAGAAAGGAGGTTTTGTCATTTGAATTATCAAAGAATTGTTCACTTATGTAATGTAAAGGAGGTTGCCCCCTCGAAGAGGCTTAATTTTAAGGCATTGATATATCTTTTCTATCTTTCTCTTGAGCTAGTTTCAAAACATTTAGTATGAGAGCTTTGGATTCTAGGGTTTCACTGCTCCAAATAGGTCATCGTGGCATTTTCGCTATAACTTTTTTTTCTGCTACATTTCAGAAGTTCAAAAAAAAATCATTTGAGAAGACATCGCACTAAATATCGAGTCCAAATTTCAGAGATTTTTGCATTGTATTTGAGGAGATATGATCTGAGTAAGTTGGTATTTTTGCAGACTCCTAAATTACATTCCAAACAGGTGACCTAGGGAAAATCGTCAGAACTTTATCTCTGAGCATTGGATTGAAATTCCATAAGAAGGTACAGAAATGGGATATAGTGAAGTTTCTTCTATATATTTGTCAGAGCTAAAGGTTGAAACAGTGGCTCGTGGCACGTCGTACAAGTTCACTCTACTGAACTAGTCTATAATCAGGTCACTGTGGGAGATTTCACATAACTCTTCCTTCGAGAATCCAATTTGGATCAGATTGGTGGCATTGGAAAGAGGACATAGAGGGCTATCACAGGTTATACTTTTAGAACTGGATGATTTGAATGTACAGAGATACATTAGAGGAAATATCGAGCTCCTACAAAGTAAAAAAAAGGTGTAGAAGCTAAGATGGAATCTTTAAAGAAAGGCGTAGAAGCTAAGATGATTGACGTGGAAGCTAAGATGGATGATTTGAAGATAGATTTGAAGACAGGCATGGAAGATTTGAAGACATATTTGAAGGCAGATTTAACAAAGTTTCTACAAGAAATGCTTACTAATGGTGAAAGGGTAGTAAAGGAAACTCATGATGAGAACAAAAGAAACGTTAATCATGATTTCATAGACTCTAATTTGGGATCAAAGACCCACCATATTCCAAAAATTGATATGACGAAGTTTGATGGCAAGGATCCTGCAACATGGATATTATAGATGGAGCAATTGTTCGATCTCAATAATGTGCAAAACACAAAAAGGTACGTATGGCAACTTTATATTTGGAACCAAATCAGTTTGTATGGTATCAATGGCTTTTCTCTCGTAACCAATTTATCACTTGGGCAATTTTTATGAAATAATTGATAGCACATTATGACGATACAAAAAGCAACACTTTTTTTAGCCAATTAATAAGTCTCAAACAAAACGGTTCAATAATGGAGCACATTGAGGAGTTCCAAAAATTGAACATAAGGGTAGAAGTTATGCCAGAGGAGCATAGGATTAATGTGTTCATAGGGTCTTTCAAAGATAATATCCAACATGATGTTTGCCTTTGAGAACCTGATTCATTAGAGAAGGCATTGAGGTTATCAAGAGAAATGGAAAGAAAAATTATGGCAACCAAGAAGCATACCACTCACAACTATAAAGACGGCAGCATTGTTGCCCCTAGTCTTCCACAACCTATAAGGTTGACATCGTAACAATTGGAAGAAAAAAGAGCAAAAGCGATTTTTTACAGTTGTGATAGAAAATACACTAAAGGTCATAAGTGTCCTGAGAAGAAATTATTCTACATAGATTTTGAAGAGGAAGAAGAAAAGGAGCAAGAAAGGTCAAAAGAAGAGGATATACCTGAGGAACAAAGCCTAGATGAAGAACAAATGAATCCGACCATATCTTGTAATGCATTGGTGGGAATTACCAGTCCTCAAACCATCAAGATAGAAGGACACATCAAGAAGAAAAAGGTAATAGTGTTGATTGATTCAAGAAGCATCCACAATTTTATTCATTGTAAGGTAGCAAAAGAATTGAATTGCTTCCTATATCCAGCACGAGAGTTTCAAGTGATTATTGCAAATGGAGGAACAATAAAGTGCTCTAGAAAGTGCCATAATATCAAGATATCCATGGGAGAATATGTATTGACTAGCCCAATGCTTTCCATTCCAATGGGAGGTGTTGATGTTATACTTGGAGTCCAATGGATACAATCCTTTGGTACAATAGCTTTTAATTTTCAAGAAATTTTCATCAAATTTTCTACGGAAGGAAAGGAAGTTGAATTAAGTGGTATTGTAGGGAAACCAGGAAAGATAATTAGCTCTAATGGCATGAAAAAGCTTCTATAAAAGGAACAAAGAGGTGTAGTTGCACAATTATGTTCGCTAGATGTTTCCACAACAGAATCATCTATTGCTCCTGATCTCCAAAAAGTCCTGGACAATCATTCCAAGGTATTTGGGACTCCGAAAGGCCTCCCACCTATGCGTGATCATGATCGTGCTATTCATCTGATTCCAGGAAGTGTTCCTCCAAACATCAGGCCGTATAGATATCCCTATGTCCAAAGGAGTGAAATTGAACGTATGGTTACAAAAATGCTAGAGGCTGGTATAATTCAACCGAGTCAAAGTTCTTTCTCTGCTCCAATCGTATTGGTGCACAAGAAGGATGGATCATGGTACATGTGTCCGGATTATAGGGAGCTCAACAAGCTCAATATTAAATATAAGTTTCCCATTCCTATCATTGATGAATTACTGGATGAATTGCATGGATCAATTTACTTCACCAAGTTGGATCTTCGTTTAGGATATCATCAAATCAGAATGAAGACTGAAGACATTCTGAAAATACCATTTAGAACTCATGAGGGTCATTATGAATTTTTGGTCATGCCTTTTGGCCTTACCAATGCACCTTCAACATTTCAAGGTTTGATGAATTCAATTTTCAAACCATTCCTTAGAAAATTTGTGTTAGTATTTTTTGATGATATACTAATCTACAGCAAGTCTTGGAAGGATCATGTTGAACATGTTGACAGGGTGCTACAACTATTGGAGGAGAAACAATTATATGCAAAAAGATCCAAATGTTTCTTTGGAGTACAAGAGGTGGAATATCTGGGTCATATTGTATCTCATGAAGGAGTTAAGGTAGACCCTAGCAAAATTAAAGCCATTAAGGAATGGAGAATTCCCACATCCATAAAGCATCTGCGCGGATTTCTTTGGTTGACAGGGTATTATCGCAAGTTTGTTAAGAATTATGGGAGAATAGCAGCACCTCTAACAACATTATTGAAGAAAGATGCTTTTTCATGGACTCTAGAAGCAACAAAGGCCTTTGAACATCTTAAAGAGGCAATGTGCCAAGCACCGGTCTTAGCTACACCGGACTTCACAAAAACCTTTATTGTGGAATGTGATGCTTCAGGAAATAGAATTGGTGTTGTTTTAATTCAAGATGAAAGACCCATTGCTTTTGAAAGTCGTGCAATCAAGGGAATGTTTTTACACAAAGCTATTATGAGAAGGAAATGTTGGCAATACTCCATGCACTTAAGAAATGGCGACCCTACCTAATGGGAAGACACTTCAAGGTAAAAACGGATCATGATAGCCTTAAATACTTTTTAGAACAAAGATTATCCTCTGAAAAACAACAAAAGTGGGTCACAAAGATGTTGGGTTATGACTTTGAAATCATCTACAAAAAATGGAAGAAAAATGTGGTGGCAGATGCACTCTCAAGAAAGGATGAGGATGTGGAAGCATTGTTGTGTTCCATTTCTATTATCCAACCAGATTGGATAAACGAAGCAAGGAAGGAAGGGAAGAATGACGAAGAAGTGTGGGCACTTATTCGAAAGTTACAACAAGATTCCAGTGCGTCAGATATATTTAGTTGGAAAAATGATTCATTATGGTACAAAGATCGCTTATACCTCTGTAAGAATTCCCAGCTAAAACAAAAGATTCTTATGGAATTGCACACTTCTCCCTTAGGAGGGCACTCGGGATTTTTAAAAACTTAGCATAGGTTTAAGAAGGATTTTTTTGGGATGGCCTTAAATCAGATATTCAAAATTTTGTGGCGGAATGTTTGGTTGCCAACAAAATAAAGTTGAAACAATTAAGACACCGGGTCTATTACAACCTTTATCCATTCCAAGCCAACGTTGGGAGGAGGTTTCAATGGATTTTATCACAGGTTTACACACAAGTCTAAGGGAAAGAGTGTCATCATGGTGGTAGTTAACAGACTTACCAAGTATGCACACTTTTATGCATTATCACATCCATTTAAAGCCAGTACAGTTTCTAGTGCATTTATGGAAACAATTCAAAAGCTACATGGAAACCCAAAGATTATTGTAGTGACAGAGATCCCATTTTCACTGGAAATTTTTGGACAGAATTATTTTCTTGTCTTGGTACTCAGTTAGCTCATAGCTCATCTTATCATCCTCAATCTGATGGGCAAACTGAGATAGTAAACAAATGTTTGGAAGGATATCTTCGTTGCTTTGTATCTGATAAACAGACACAATGGGTCAAATGGTTGCCTCTGGCTGAATGGTGGTATAACACTTCCTTCCATACAGCAACAAAAATGACCCCATTTATGGCACTTTTTGGGTATCAACCACCATCCATCACATCATATTTAAGAGAAAATTCTAAGGTTCAGGCAGTGGAACATCACATCGAACATCAACAACAAGTCCTCCAACTCTTAAGGATAACCTTGTGTTGGCACAAAATAGAATGAAACAACAGGCAGATCAACATCGCAGCGAAAGAAGTTTTGATGTAGTGATTGGGTATTCCTACGGCTACAACCATATAAAAAATGTCCCTCAAGCAAGCTAAGAAGGATAATAAATTATCACCAAAGTATTATGGTCCGTACAAGGTGTTGCAAAAGATTGGTACTATGGCATACAAATTGGAGCTTCCTGCAGCTTCTCGATTGCACCCAGTTTTCCTTTTTTTACTTTTAAAGAAGGTTATAGGCGACAAGCTCCCAGTTCAAACAATATTGCCAGAACTTGACAAGGAAGGAAAAATTATATTGGAACCGGAAGCAGTCACATAAACAAGAACTCAACAGCTATGAAATCGTTCAATTTCAGAGTATCTTATCAAGTGGAAGAACTTATCCGCTGAAGATTCACATGGAAAGATTGAGAATTTTATACAAAAGGCATCTAGAACTACTTTAAGCGATTGAGGACGAACACTTTTATGAGATGAGGCATGTGGGTCCCATATTACTAATGATTACCCATTACTATTGTAGTTGTACCCCTTACTAATATTTGTTGTGGCCCCTATTGTCCCCATTATTGTTGTTACTGTGCCCCATAGAATCCCTCTATTGTTATTTTTGTGGCTTTATATTATTAGTGTGAGGTCGGCTGGGTTTATAATTGTGACTCCTTAG
The DNA here is from genome assembly GCA_000404065.3 of Pinus taeda. NCBI lineage: Eukaryota > Viridiplantae > Streptophyta > Pinopsida > Pinales > Pinaceae > Pinus > Pinus taeda. Next base: position 26,485 of record APFE031394818.1, read on the forward strand.
ATTCCTATATATAGAAAGGAGGTTTTGTCATTTGAATCATCCAAGAATTGTTCATTTATGTAATGTAAAGGAGGTTTCCCCCTCGAAGAGGCTGAATTCTAAGGCGTTGATCTATATTTTCTATCTTTTCTTGAGCTGGTTTCATAACAAATACTTTTGCTAAAGATGTCAAACCTATCCTTAAAATTTTAACTAAGGTCTTTGGAAGAGATGATACTTCAGTCATTGATAAAGCCACTTTAGGTCTTCTTAGTTTGATGATGAAGCCTGAAGTTATCTTGGATATACCAGCTTTTTGGGAAGGGATAATCAATGCTCAGTTCATGAATCTCTCACTTACTGGTTGTTTCAAATCCCCTTCTCTAATTACACATCTGTTCTTATATGCTCATGTTGAAAAGTTTATGCACTTGAGGTTAAACATCACAGATCCCAATAAAAATAAACAGTCAGTGGTTTTTTGGATTGATGTGGTGAGAGGTAACCCAAAGAATGAAGGCTTGATGAATTTTTCTACCTTATTCCTTTCAGTAGCATATTCAATCATCAATATTTCACCTGCATCCTCTATATTTCCAAAATCTCAATCTTTTCTTCAGTTGGGTAGGGATATAAAAGTAGGAGACTGGTATTCTTTTGAAGATTAGTCTGAAATTAGGTTGTATGGAGCTGATATTGAACCTTATAGACTGCCAATGTTTGTTCCCATGAGATTGTTTTCTTTGGAGTTTGTAAGGCAGGGCATGAGTTTGGACCATGTCCATTTTGTTCCAGCCAAGAAAGGCCATATGTTTAGACTTCCAAGAACTGTAGGACCTTTCATTGTAAACATGAGGCAAGCAACAAAAGAAGTATAAAAACTTCTTGAAGGGATGGATTTGTTATTGGGAGAAAAATGAGCCTATGACCCTTTTCATGCGATTTCCAACAGAAGATTGGAGAATGGTAATGCCCCTTTCATACATGAAGCTCAACCAGAGATTGAGAATATGGCTAATAGAGGTCAATTTATTTCAGTAGGAGGACTAGAGGTTCACACCCCTTTACAAAATATAAAGAATTTAAAGAGAGGAAGGGAGGAGATCATTTATTTGGATGAAGATACAGATGGAGAAGCCAAAAGATCAAAACTATCTGATGAAGGAAGCACATCATTAGTTTCTAGTTTCCAATTATAGTTAGGGGAGATAGTTTTCACACCATCCTCTCCTAATCTAGATGAAGATGCTTAGAGATTTGTCCCAATGATTAAACAATTTTTTTCACAAATTAAGGATAGAAATAAGAAGATTAGAGAAAATGTGGAAACCCGACTGGAGGCTTAACCATTTTCAGATTATCAAACAAGATTGTTGTTTGTCATGGATCTAGAAAGGGATCAACTTAAGATTTCCTTTTCTCATCCTTTTGCATTATCTGTTTCCTCTTCAATAGGTTTCAAAACTATTAATCTAACAATGGATGCCAGAAAGATCCCTTTACTTGATAAGATTAATCTCCACAGACATACTGGAGAATTAATTTATAATGATTTAAGTAAAACCTTTTTAGTTGCCAGCAAAGTTGAAGACATGTTGGAGAAAGTTATTAGTCAGCTGAATTTGGAAAATGAAAATTCAAGGGCATTGAAAACTCAAAATGAAGAGTTGAAAAAGTTAGTTGTTAAAATTGGAGTTAACCCTCAAGATAGGAGTACAGTTCAAAAATTGTGTAGGGTAATGAGGTAGAAATTGAGGTACTCAGGAAGAAATTGAAATTACCTTTTGTAGAACATCTAATGGCCACATAGGTAGCACAGGTTAAAAAAGGGAAGGAAGTGTTCACTAATGAATTATTACAAAAGAACAAAGAAGTGACTAAGTTAAAAGAAATGAATGCTTCCTTACAACAAAAAATTGACTCACATGTTTGTATAATTCTAGCGCAAACAGATTCTGAAGACCCAAATGCAAAACTAACTCGGGTCACGAATAAGTTGAAACTTGCTAAAAATGAAGTGAAAAAGAATCAAAGTGAATTTGTCAATGCAATGAAAGCCCTCAAAGCCACTGAGCATGAGTTAATGATGTCAAAGGAGACTATTGAGAAATACATAAATGATTACCAACTTGCCTACTAGGAAATCAAAGAACTGAAAGAAAATGTAAAAGGAAACACGTCCCTTATTCGGGCAAGGGAAATCTTGTGGAATGGTATTATAAATATAGTGAAAAATATTTGGCAGTTTTTGCTTATTATAGAAGAAGAAAAGATTATTGTCAGGGATCTGGAGGGTATAATCATGGCTACAAAGAATAAATTACAGCAAAGAGCCCAATTTGCCAAGAAGATAATTGATTTTCGAAATTCCAAGTCTGCACAGGAGTCAAAAGAAGCTGGAATTGAAGACATGATTGAGTGTGTAATGGAAATCAATAAAACAATAGTCAAGAATTTGTACAGAAAAATGGTTGAGAATAAACTTAAAGAAGTAAAGGAGTCTGTAGTGAAATTTAATGTTTCTTTTGATAATAGAACCAGGGTGTGTTTACCATCATGCTAGGATCAACAAGGAAACCTGCTACCTTGGGAGACTTACGTGACACTTCTTGTAGAAGCCAAAAGAAAAATTGGTTCTATGCATAAAAAGACACCAGTACTTAAAGGGGCTACTATTGTTAATTATTTATACAAAGAATTTCAACTTCTTTGGATGATGAGGACATTGTTTGTTGAGAAGCTAGCATACAACAAAATCATTGAATTCAGGATGGCCCATGTCAAGTTCATGAACAATTCAAATGCAAAATTGGATATCTGGAGAAGGTACAGAGAATGGATGTCACCACAAGCAGTTGATGCAGGAGTAAGACCTTCTTCTATTCTTGAGTCACAAATCACCCAATGATAAATATTTTTCAGCAACAAGTTTTTATAATGTTTAGCACAAATGTTTCATATTAATGTAATTTTTCTTTTCTAAATGTAATATTCGAATAGGAGGATAGTTGGTCCTAAAGTATTTTACAGAGTTGATAGTCTTATAACTATCGTTTTTGAAGTTTTGTATAAAAAATACTTTCTAAGGCATTTAGAAGGTTCCAGAATTTTGGACCTCAAAGGCAAATACAAGATTGTACTTTCACTTTTCATGTGTTGATGAATAAAAATTTTCACAGTGATTCCAAAATTTGTTGGGTATGATAAGTTTTTCATGTTTCATCTTGTGTTTATTCTTCTTATTATAAAAGAGTAATGAAGTTGTCGAGATTTGATTTTACAGTGATGTGAGTTTGAGTTTCCTTGAATTAAAGTTAAAATCCCTTACTAGCGCGCTCCTCTTTTTTTAATTTCATTGCATATTGATCATATTTCCTCTAAAGTTGAAGATAAAAGATTCTGTGTAGGCAGTCCATTATCTAAAACTTTCCACCATCACTTCTTTCTATTCTTTCTTCATTTGTATTCAACATTAGAAGGCCATTTTGAAAACATTGTTCACATCTGGAAAGTTAAAGGGTTTTAATCAATTTTCTAGGGTTTTATGAAATGACCAGGCAATCAATTAATCCTTTTAGAGTTAAGAATAAATTTCTTGGGCACTTATCTCCTTTCGACTAGAGATTGTCTCCCAAGGTACAACATTTTTTGGCATCATTTCCAAGTATCAAAGATTTGAAATTATTCTTCCCTGGGTTTTTACTTTATAATAATTTCTTTGGTTTGTGGGCAAAGAAAGTGATTAGTCTGAGTCTCTCACCAAGACAATAGTCCTAGCTCCTAAAATACCATACACGAGGTCTAACACCTCACAACAGAAAACTCCTACTCTTTCAGACCCAGAGAAGTTAGTTTCTCAGAGAGCCTATAAAGATAAATCACCTGTTACCCCAAACCCCACTCTGTCTGCACCTAATACTAGTTCTGGTCGACAGTTCTTTGGTGTTTGGTTAGAAGAAATTGTTAAAAATATTGATTTTATTTAAGAAGATTCATCATTCTCTCAAACGTTTTTTCCTAAACCAACTTTAGAAGATAAACCTTTTGAGTCAGTTTCATTCTCTTTTCTCAAATTTCAAGAAGTTACAGCAGTTAATACTTCAGTTTCGCATCAATCTATTTCTAGTATTATTTGACCAATTCCTATTTCTTCTATTCCACCTCATTCGTTTGTTTTCTAGGTAGGAATTTCCTCTGTTCCTCTTCCAAATCCAATTATGGTTATCCTAGCTTTCTTGTTGAATAGATATGCACCCTTGAATCTGGCTCAGCCAATGAATGCAATGCCACAAGTTTATTTGAAGTTGTTGCCCAAATTTACAGGGAAGGATGAGATAACAGAAAAGAAGCATATTGCTTCATTTTGTGCATTTGCTGAGAATCTGAATGTTGAATTTTTAGATGTTTTTATGAGACTATTTGTTCAGTCATTGGATGGGGAGGCAAGGAAGTGGTTTAAAATTGTTCCTGCCAATTCTATTAATGCTTGGGAAGAGTTAGAAAATGTTTTTACACAGAAATGGGGTGAAAATATAGAGCATGCATACTTCTCATCTGAATTCAATCTTATAAGGAGGAAATCTGAAGAGGAAGTTAATGAATTCATTAAGAAATTCGATAAATTGTATAATAGTTTTCCTGAAGAAATTAAGCCACCTCCTACAAGAGCAAAAGTAGTATTTGTAGGAGCATTTGACTATGATTTTGGTTTCACTCTAAGGGATAGGACATCTCCTACTCTGGACCAAATACAAACTGGTGCACTTGAGATTGAAGCAAATTTGTCTGTTGTAGGAAAAATTAAGCCAAAATAACCAGAACAGGATAAAGGTAAAGGAAAAGAAGAAGAAACAAAGGCTACCAGTCAGGAAAAGGATTCTCATGAGCAGAAACTAGATGAAATTACCAAATTCATTAAAAATATGTCTAATAAATTGGTGAAAATGGAATTGGAAAATAAGAATGCACCAAGACAGTTTTAGCAAGAGAAAAATAGAAATTTCAACCCTCAATTTAGGAGATAGCCACTAGAACTATGCAGAGGGAAAGAAAGGATCAAGATAAAATACAACCACCTTTGTAGATTGAGGACGGAATAGAGGAAGCAATAGAGGAATCTCTCAAAGAACAAGATAGTCAAATTTCTATTTTGCATGGAGAAGAAGAAGATATGATCAGGAGTGAAGATTTGAGTGTTGAATTTCAAGTCTCTCTATATGATGAGAAATTTGAAGATTATTTTGAAAGATTCGTAGATTTAATGCAGGCTGAATTATACAAGAAGTACGAACTTAGATTAAGGAAAAGGACGAGGGTACATGATGGTGTAGAAGAACAAAAAGATCAAATTCCTCAACACATGGCGACTCCAGAGAAACCTCCAAAGTTGCTTGATAGAGGAAAACAATAGGTCAGTTTAGTCACAAAGGTAATATTTCAGTAGGGTGAGAGTTCAAAAGAAAAACTAGACACGGGTGTATTAAATGAATCTGTTCCACCTCCTAAGTATAGTCCTCATGAGGTTTCAAAACAAAAGTTAAGTGAAGAAGAACAAGAGAAGGTGACTAAAGAGGGTGATTTTTTTAACTTGGTAAAGGAATTAGAGAAGCTCAAAGCTCCAATTCCTTTAACTGAGTTAATTAAAACTCCAACATATAAGAAACAAGTATATGATTTTATAAATATTTCATAGTATAACCATGAAATAGACACAGCTAATTTGCAAAAGGACAGACCAGTGGTAATGTTTGGCCCCCATATGGAAGATGTTGATTCTTCTACTCCTCCTTTATACATTTCTCTATTGGTGCATACTTTTATTCTTCATAACTCTATATTGGATTATGGGGCCTCTCAAAATTTAATGCCTCTTTTAGTTATGAAACAGTTCAACTTTCATATCACTAAGCATTACAAGGATCTTGATTAGTTTGATTCTAAGAAGGTTAAGTGTGTAAGATTGATTAAATACTTGGTTGCGTCTCTAGCTCAAATTCCAACGAGAAGCATTGTAATGGATGTAGCGGTTGCAGATATTCTAGCACATTTTGGAATGCTCTTATCTAGATCCTAGGGAGCCAATTAGGAAGAGTCTTGAAGTTGGATTTTACATATGCCATAATCCCTATTTTTTGTGGTGAGGAAAGGAGATTATAAAGGGAGACCAGGTTTGTCAAAACATTTACAAAGGAGGGTTCTAGTAATTATCATGTTTACAATCATGAATAGTGTAACTTTTCATGTTTTATGTTACAAGTGATAGAAGAAATTGTTGAATACACTAAGGTGCATCTCCCTTCAGCAATTGAAAGTAAGGAGCTAGTAGTCAGTGGAGTCTAGAAGTTATATTTTGATGGTGTTTATTCAAGAGATGGCAGTGGAGTAGGAGTGCTTTTGGTTTCCTCAAAAGATACCCTTTTCTTATAAGTTAGAATTTGACTCTACAAATAACATTACAGAGTATGATGCCTTGATTCTTGGTTTACAAGTTCCTAGACATTTAGGAATACAATGCATTTTTGTATATGGAGATTCATAATTCGTAGTTAAACAGATTAAATATAAATGTCAAGCAAGGCATCCAAGATTGAAGACTTACAGAAATGAAGTCTGGGATCTAGTAGATAATTTCTTTGTTGCTTTTAATATACGGTTTATACCTAGAGATGCAAATAGATTAGTTGATTCTTTAGCAGTTGTAGCTAGTTCTTTCAAGCCTCCGCTGAATCCCAAGCTAAGATATGAAGTTGAAATCAAATGCAGGCCATCTATTCTAGATAACATTAAACATTGGTAGGTGTTTGAAGATGAAGAGTAGATCAAAGATTTTCTAGAAAAGATTGGTGAGTTTGCTAATTTGGAGATTGATCAGGAAGAAGAAGTTGAAGGAGAACATAAATATGGATTTTCTTTTAAGGATTCTATAGGAAATCAAAAGATATTACAGCTAAAAGATAATGTGATACCAAAAGACTTATTACCTTTGGAGAGATTGTTCAATTCGAATGATGTTGTAGTCAATCCGAAGAAAACAGACTTGGAAGAAGAAATTGAAGATTATAATCTAGGAACACAACAACAACGAAAGATGGTGAGGTTGGCTAAGGATGTTCCAAATAATTTTAAAAAGAGGTAGGTAAATATTTTCAAGAAGTTTGTTGATATATTTTCTTGGCCATATGAAGATCTGAAAACATATGACACTAGTATTATTCAGCACAATATTCCTCTAAAACCAGGGGTAAACGCTTATAAACATAAATTAAGGAAAATAAACCCCTTATTGATCCCATCAATAGAGAAGGAAATAAAGAAGTTATTGCAAGAAAAAATAAGTGTTCCTCTCAGATATTCATATTGGGTAGCCAATTTAGTTCCCATGAGAAAGAAAAAAATGGAGAAATCAGGTTGTGCATTGATTTCAAAATTTTGAATAGGGCATCTTTGAAAGACAACTATCATCTTCCTAAAATGGACCATATACTACAAACAGTAATAGGATCAGACATGATATATATGGTAGATGGTTTTTCCGATTATAACTAGATTTCACTAGAGAAAGAAGATAAAGAAAAATAAAAAAATAAAAAAAATTAAACTTTTACAACTCCATGGGGCACTTTATGTATGTCAAGATTCCATTTGGACTAATGAATGGTGGTGCCACTTTTCAAAGGGCTATGGATATAGCCTTTGTAAGGGAAAAGGACAATTTTGTGGTAAGTTACTTGGATGATATTATGGTTTTCTCCAGATCATATGAAGAGCATCTAGAGCATTTGCAGCAGAATTTTCAGAAGTGTAGAAGGTTTGGCCTATCTTTAAACCCCAAGAAGTCTCATTTTTCTTTAAGTGAAGGAAGATTATTAGGCCATATTGTATCCAAAGAGGGAGTTAAAATAGACCTGAAGAGAGTGGAAGAAATTAAAAATGTACCTCTACTAAGGAGTAAAAAGGAGATTCATATATTTCTAGGAAAAATAAATTTCCTTAGAAGATTTGTCCCAAATTATGCAGAGATTGTTAAGGAAATCACTGATATGTTGAGAGAAGGTGTAGAAGTCAGATGGATTGCAACTTTTAGGGAGTATTTCTTAAGGATAAAGGAGGCCCTACAAGCTTCTCTTGTGCTGGTAAGTCTTGATTATACAAAGCCTTTTCAAATATTTTTATTTGTTTATTTTTCTACCATTGCAGCAATGCCTTTACAGAGAAATCAAGAGAAAAAGGAAAAACTTGTGGCATTCTTTAGCAAGGTGTTAAGGGATGCAAAATTCAAATACAATATCCTGGAAAAACAAGCTTATGCTCTGTTCAAATCACTGAAGGCTTTCAGGGTCTATATCCTTCAATCACAAATTACTACTTATGTTCCCAATGTTGTTGTGAAGGATGTATTGACTTGGCTTACGGGGTCCTGATGCAGGTTCAGAGTTATTTTCTCCAACTAACAAATCCCTACACTACTGGCCCTTTCGGCAACAACTTGTATAGCACACGTTGCAGTCTCACCTGAGGCATTATGGGGGGATGCAAGAACCAAGTTTTTGCATACAGAGATGAGTGTGATGTCTTTTAGTGCCTCGGATCTGCCTTCACGCATACCGATAAGACCCTAGGGATTGGTACTATAAATCTACTAAGAAAGTCTTCAAACCTTTGTGAAGGTCCACAGTCGGTCTTTGCTGACACTTAACATTCTGTTTAACCACTTACGCGCATCAAAGAACAACTCTAGACTAGGGCTCATGTAGATAAGCTTGTGTTATTAATAAACCTTAAATAATTCATCAAAGTCTCCGTGGAATTATATAAACATGCTTGTGTACATCTAACAGTTATTGAATAGAATCGTGCATCATTAGATCATTATTCCATAAACATATTATTCATCAACATCATAAGTCATAAACAGAAGTAAACAATAATAGACAAGATTTCTCCAGAATCATCTTCTTTATTAATTTCCAGTTCAGAATGCAGACTCAAAACTTCCCTGCGCACTCAGATGCAGGGGTCCACACACTCAGCTACGGACTCTACCTAGGCCTCTGCGTACTCAGCTGCAAACCCTTTATCTCCTATTAGACCCACTTTTATGTGCTAATATTTCCAAGACTTCATTCCTTATCCATTATTGCATTAGATATATTCCTTAGACACTCTAAGAAACACCTACTTGTAGCTTTTTACATACAATCCCCTGGTCCATGGACCATGGTTGGATCTCAAAACTAACTCAACTTCTACATAATCAAGGGGCAAAAATCCCTTTGAATCTTAATCATCTATGTGCTCTACATCCATAAATGGCGGGGACTTTACATCATTTACAACAATTACATCAAAAATTTGGTTTTTAACCCCAAAACTGACCCGGGGGGGCCATCCCAACAACTAGCACCATTGCCTTTAATTCTAGTGTTTTTGAAGGAACCTTCTAGGCAATGGGGATTGGATTTCATAGGGGAAATCAATCCATCATCTAGTGGGCAATATAAGTGGATTTTGACATGCACAAGATATTTTAAAAAATGGGTGGGAGTTGTCCTAGCAAGAAGAGAAAATGATTTAGTGATGATTAAGTTCTTGGAGGAGAATATCTTTAGCAGGTTTGGTTGTCCCAAGAGGTTAGTAGAAAACAATGCACAAGTTTTTAAATTTGTAAGATTAATTGATTTTTTCAAAATTATAATGTAATATTGTCTCACTCTACTAGCTATTACCCTCAGGGGAATGGATTAGTAGAGTCTTATAACAAAACTTTGGTGAAGATACTTAAAAATACTATTGTAGAAAATCAAAATAAGTGGGATACTAAACTGAAGTTTTCTTTATGGTCAAGTAGAATAACTCCAAGAAGGTCCACTAGGAAGTCAACTTTTGAGCTTCTATATGGAACAATTGCCTTATTTCCCAAAGAATTAATAAAACCTATTGCAAAATTTGTCTAAGATGCTCAAGAAGAATCAAGTCCCCTAACTAGAAGAATGATCCAATTGATAGAGCTAAATGAAAATAGAGAGAAAGCCATGGAGAATTTGTTTGGTTATCGGGAGAAAATGAAACTAGCTTTTGATAGAAAAGCCAAAGATATCCTTTTTCAACATGGTGATCTAGTGCATATGGGATATAAGGAGAAGGCAAAGGTAAACATGGCAAGTTCGACCCTTTGTGGTTTGGTCCCTTCAAGATAGTGGAGTCTATAGAAAACAATACTTTTGTTCTTTCAAATATGGATGGTGAACTTATACAACTTCTACTAAATGGGCAGTATCTCAAACATTACTTCTAGCATTGACTTGCAATCATTTTCATCATTGTATATACCGATGTGGCCATTGTAAATATTTTTCGGTGAGTTATTCATTGCAATGTGCTAAGTTACAATTTAACTCCATGCCTAAGGTGAAGGCACTAATCTGTGGTTCTTAGTGTTTTTATTTTTGAAAAGCACTATCCCTAGGAGGAGCCAGATGTTGTAACTTATTTTAAATTTTTCTATCAATATGTCTATTATATATTCTTCTAAAAAAAAAAAATCAAATATCAAATAAAAGAGGAAAATTTAGCAGTCGAAAGTGTTTGGGGTGATTTACTAACTAAAAATGTTTGAAATTAATAACCAAAGATTAGCACGCTAATTATAATTAGCACAGTGCTAAATTCTGACAGTGGGTTTGAGTACCAATGTTGGAAGAGTTAAAGAGCAGGAATGTACAATAGCTGGATGAAGTTATGAAATTGGGCCCACGCGATGGTGCAAACCTGACAACACAAACTTCCCAAAAATTAACTAGAAGTGTGCCTTCACAAAGATTTGCAATTGAGCCCGTTGACCATAGATTTACAGCTCACATTGGCTGTGAAGGCACTCCTCCAAAGATATCCTATACCAGTTATTACCCCCGTAGTGTCATCAACAAGTGAGCCTGATGTTCTCAGCAAGCAAGGTCACCATATCACTCATCCTGCAATGTAATCCTTCCCCTCCACCAGTTGTCACTCATGCATGTCTTTTCCACATTTATTTCACCCTAAAAAAACCTTTAATATTCTACAGAAGCATAAATTCTTGTTTAACCCCTCTCGTTCTTCCATTTAACCTAAAAAGATCCATTTTCACTCATTTCCTTGTACTTTTGTTGCCTTCTCTTGTTGTCGTGGCCTCCAAATTTGCCAACAAACATTCTTGTTAGAACTGTCTGCCATGGTCAAGTATTTATATAGTCACTTACTACTCCAATTATCCAAGAATGCGAAAGAAATTTGTAGTAGTAGGGTCATATTCTCACATTCCACTCATGGACACTGAAAGGGATTTTTTTTTTTGTACAATTTTTACTTTAAATCACTTGGAAACCTATCAATATATCCTTGTAAATCAAGCCAATTTCCCATTTTATGTTGTTGCGGTCAGGTCTGGTGTCCTTGTAACTTTCATCTCTGAAACTCACCTTTTCCCATAATTTGTTCACTGGTTATTGTCATCCATGTATCCACAAGAGTGTTTTGTAATGAATAGGTCAGGAGAAAACATTTTCCAAGTGTCCTCCCTTCTAATTCAGCAAGCATTATGTTTCCCCTCTCCAAGTGCATATACTTATTTTTCTGAGGAAACCTTGTTAGTTTATTTTGAAAATTTGTCAGGCCAAGAGTATGCTCAAATTGTGTTTTATCTGATGCCAAGTGGGAAACAATTTTCTTTAGAATCAAATCAGTTCCCAATAAACACTTTTGCTGAAGATGTCAGACCTATCCTTCAAATTTTAACTAAGGTCCTGGGAAGAGCTGATGCTTAAGTCATTGATAAAGCCACTTTAGGTCTTTTTAGTTTGATGATGAAGCCTGAAGTTGTCTTGGATATACCAGCTTTTTGGGAAGGGGCAATCAATTGTCACTTCATGAATCTCTAACTTACATATATGTTTCAGATTATCTTCTCTAATTACATATATGTTCTTATATGCTCATGTTGAAAATTTCATGCACTTGGGGTTAAACATCACAGATCCCAATAAAAATAAACAGTAAGTGGTTTTTTAGACTCGTGGTGAGAGGTAACCCAAAGAATTAATGCTTGATGAATTTTTCTGCCTCATTCATTTCAATAGCATATTCAATCTTCAATAGTTCAACTGCACCTTCTATATTGCCACAATCTCAATCTTTTCTTCAGTTGGGTAGAGATATAAAAGTAGGAGACTAGTATTCTTTCGAAGATTATTTTGAGATTAGGTTGTATGGAGCTGATATTGAAACTTAAAGACTGCCAACTTTTGTTCCCATGAGATTGTTTTCTTTAGAGTTTATAAGGTAGAGCTTAAATGTGGACCAGATCCATTTTGTTCCACCCAAGAAAGGCCATCTCTTTAGATTGCCAAGAACTGTGGGACCTTTCATTGTAAACTCTAGGCAATCAACAAAAGAAGTCCAAAAACTTCTTGAAGGGATGGCTTTGTTATTGGGAGAAAAATGGGCCTATGACCCTCTTTAGCTGATTTCCAACATAAGAGTGGAGAATGGTTATGCCCCTTTCATACATGAAGCTCAACCAGAGATTAAGAAGATGGCTAATAGAGGCCAGTTTGTTTCAGCAGGAGGACTAGAGGGGCATACCCCTTTACAAAATGAAAAGAATTTGAAGAGAGGTAGGGAGGAGATCATTGATTTGGATGAAGATACAGATGGAGCAACCAAAAGATCAAAACTATCTGATGAAGGCATCACAACATTAGTTTCTAGTTTCCAATTACAGTTGGGGGAGACAGTTTGCACACCATCCTCTCCTAATACAAATGAAGATATTCAAAGCTCTATCAAAATGATTAAACAAATGTTTTCAGAAATTTAGGATAGAAATAAGAAGATTGGAGAAAATATGGAAACCTAACGGGAGGCTCAATCATTTTCAGATTATTAGACAAGATTATTATCTGCCATGGATCTAGAAAGGGATCAACTTAAGATTTCATTTTCTCATCCTTCTGCATTATTGTTTTCCTCTTCAACGGGTTTCAAAACTATTAATCTAATAGTGGATGCCAAAAATATCCCTTTACTTAATAAGATTAATCTCCACAGACAAACTAGAGAATGACTTTATAATGATTTGAGTAAAACCATTTCAGCTGCCAACAAATCTGAAGAAATGTTGGAGAAATTTATTAGTCAATTGAAGTTGAAAAAGGAAAATTAAAGGGCATTAAAAACTCAAAATGAAGGGTTGAAAATTTTAGTTGTTAAAATTGGAGTTAACCTTGAAGATAGGAGTGCAATTCAAAAATTGTTGCAGGGTAAGGAGGCAGGAATTCAGGGACTCGAGACTATAGAACATCTAATGGCTATAGAGGTAGCACAAGTTGAAAAAGAGAAGGAATTGTTGACTAATATATTATTATAGAGGAACGAAGAAGTGACTAAGTTAAAAGAAATTAATGCTTCATTCTGGTGCAAACAAATTTTGAAGACCCAGCTACAAAACTAACTCAGGTCATGACTAAGTTGAAACTCATTGAAAATGAAGTGAAAGAGAATCAAATTGATTTTTACAATGCAACGAAATCCCGCAAAGCCATTGAGCATGAGTTGTTGATGTCAAAGGAGACTGGTGAGAAATACAGAAATGATTACCAGCTTGCCTACCAAGAAATCAAAGAACTGAAAGAAAAGGTAAAAGGAAATATGTCCCTTATTCAGGCAAGGGAAATCTTGTGGAATGATATTATAAATATAATGAAAAATATTTGAAATTTTTTTCTTATTGTAGAAGAAGAAGAAAATATTGTGAAGAATCTAGAGGGCATAATCATGGTTGCAAAGTAGAAATTACATCAAAGAGCCCAATTTTCTAGGAACATAATTGATTTTTTGAATTCCAAGTTTGCACAGGAGTTAAAAGAAGCTAGAATTGAAGAGAGTATTGAGTGTGTAATGGAAATAAATAAAACAACAGTCAAGGATTTGTATAGAAAAATGGATGAGAAGAAACGCAAAGAAGTAAAGGAGTCTGTAGTGAAATTTAATGTTTCTTTTGATAAAAGAACCAGGGTAGGTTTACCATCATGCTCGGATCAACAAAGATACTTGCTACCTTTGGAGACTTATGAGACACTGCTTGTAGAAGCCAAAAGAAAAATTGGTTCTACACATGAAACGACAATAATACTTAAAGGAGCTACTATGATTATTTATTTATATAAAGACTTCCAACTTCTTTGGATAATGAGGACATTGTTTGTTGAGAAGCCAACATACAACTAAATCATTGAATTCAGAATGGCCCATGCCAAGTTCATGAACAGTTCAAATGCAAAATTGGATATCTAGAGAAGGTAAAGAGAATGGAAATCACCCCAAGAAGTCAATACATGAGCATGGCCTTCTTCTGTTCCTGAGTCACAAATCACCCAGTGACAAATATTTTTCAGCAACAAAGTTTTATAATGTTTAGCACAAATGTTTCATATTAATGGAATTTTTATTTTCTAAATGTAATATTCGAATAAGAGGATAGTTGGTCTTAAAGTAGTTTAGATCCTTTTTAAAATTTTGTATAAAAAATCTTTCTAAGGCATTTGGAAGGTTTCGGAATTTTGGATCTCAGAGGAAAACACCAGATTGTACTTTCACTTTTCATGTGTTGATGAATACAGTTTTTCACAGTGATTCTAGAATTTGTTGTGTATGATAAGTTTTTCCTGTTTCATCTTGTGTTTATTCTTCTTCTTATAAAAGAGTAATGAAGTCGTTGGGCTTTGATTTTACAGTGTTGTGAGTTTGAGTTTCTATTAATTAAAGTTAAAACCCCTTAATTATGTGCTCATATTTTATAAATTTCATTGCATGTTGATCATATTTCATCTAAAGTTGAGGATAAAAGATTTTGTGTAAGGCATCATGTTATCTAAAACTTTCCACCATCACTTCCTTATGTTCTTTCTTCATTTGTATTCAACATTAGAAGGCCATTTTTAAAACATTTTTCATATATGGAAAGTTAAAGGGTTTTAATTAAATTTCTAGGGTTTTATGAAATGATTGGACAATCAATTAATCCTTTTATAGTTCAGAATAACGTCTTAGGCACTGATCTCCTTTCATCCAGAGATTGTCTCCCAAGGTATAACATGAGTAATGGAATTTTCTCCTTGGCTCCTCCCACAAGGCATTAGAGAGACAAGCTATTTCTTTTGAGGAGAAAGTAGTGGCTCCAATGCTCCATTATTAAAGCTAGTGGTGTTCATTGTATACATGTGTATTTTAACTTTTACTTAATATCAGAAGCCACATAGTCAGCACATTCTTCATGCATGCATTATGAATATTTGTAGAACTATATTGTGGATGTTTGTAATTCATGTTTTATTTCATTTGTGCTAAAGTAGTTGAAATATTTTAGTTATTTTAGTACTTACCATATTGAGAATGTGTTCTAATGGTTTCTATTGTTGTCACATCCATGTGGACTATTCCATTGGATACTAGACATATCTTTCCTATTGATTGGTTGTAATGATGATTGCATATGTGTGGACTATTTTGTTGGATGTTAGATGGATCCTCCTTGGTTACATGTGTCTCTACTAAGGTGTAACTATTACCTATCTCTTATAGAATCACTTTATTTTCTCTCCCCGCAGTAGAAGAACATGTTGTAGTGGCTACAACCACCCTCCAAATTTTTTCCTTAGCCTCTTTTGGAGCCTCCCTACCAACATTACATAGCACTTTGTCTTGCTTCATCATGTACTCAAGCTTCAGTTCTTTCCTTGCAAAAAGGAGCCTATCGATCATAATCTATCCATTCCCCTCACATGTTGCTCATCTAGATTTGGTCCAGCTGCAGGCTGAGCAGCTTCCCAGTGAAAATTGCACATTTTTGGAGGGAAATGAGCCTTCCCTCTAGGAATCGCACAATTCTCTCTGACATCCTACTAGGCTCCAGGATTGCGCAATCCTGCTAGCCAAGCCTCCTAGTAGGATTTGTGTAATTTTTCTTAGTAGTAGGTTGTTCAACCCATGATTTGAGCAAATCTAGGCAGTAGTCAGCTTCTTTGCCGAGAAATTGTACAAATCTCCTGGGTAGCCAGCCCAGCGCCCAGCCAAAAATGCACATTTTTCTCCAGCAGTCAAGCAATCCCTTGCATGTGTAGCTGAGTTGACCGGTTCCCTCTGGGACTAAGCAAAACAAACCTGCATGGATGGTTTGTTTCTCCCGAGGTAGCATGTAAAGGCATCCCTTGTTTTAGGGATCTATGTTTAGAAATTGGAGGTTACATGCAAGGAGCAATTCAGAAACCTCCCTCCAAGTGTCACTTCCCCTAGATTTGTGGCATGCCTGTCACAACCTTGATGTTATCAAAACTCATCAACCGGACACTATAGAACTCATTCCTCACATCAACCTTGTAGCTCTGACATCCCACATCACATATAGGAGCATTCGGCACATTTAGCTCAGACGTTTGGGGTAAGCTCGCTTCCCATGCCTTGTGCTGCATTTCTGTCGCTTTTTGTGTATTCACTTGTGTGAGTGTTCTTTTCTTGATTTCTTTGAACGCCTGCTGTCATTTACATGTATTCTATATTGTCCTAGATTTTTTTTCAATTTTTGTTGCTATCTCACTACTGTTGCATGCATGAAATTATTATGCATTGACGTTCACCCAACTGACGAACTGCCTCACCCACATGCATGTGGATCTATTGTTGAATATTTCATTCATGTTTTGCATGCACTCTCAATCACTTATGTTATCACTTAGTGTTTCCATGTATATACTGTCATAGTTGCTTTTAGTTGCCCGTTAGCAAGTCAGCCCAACCTTGCCCCGGACTCTGCCTTCACCAAGGCTACGCAATTTGGGGAAGGAAGGCTCACCTTCCTCTCCAGATTTGCGCATTCTTAACCAACACTAGCATCTAGGACTGTTTTGCGCATTTCTAGAGGACAGTGGCTACTTGGCTCAAGAAATTGTGAAAATGTGTCCCTGGGCCAGTAGTCCTTCCCAGCTGGAATTGCACAATGGGAAATCCCAGCAGTCAGTAGCGATACTGACTATGCATTGTGTAGTTCTAGTAGTCAATCGGTCTCTCAGTAGCCTGAATTATGCCTTGTGAAGTCTTGGCAGTCGGTCTCTCGACCTCCCAGCTGAAATTGTGCAACCTTCATGATCATTCACCCAGGTATGTTGCAAGTCAGTTCTCATGTTCATTCTAGTTTTCGACTTATATATTTCTTTCTATGAGTGTTGCCATGTCTATAGGTACAATGGATTCTAGGATAGTAGAGACAAAGACACTGTTCAGAGCACGCTTGGGGATGTAGTTGATCAAGAGTCTATGAGCTTGCCTACTCACGAAGACATCAAGTTGTTCGTGGACAAGGACATCAAGCATCAGCATCACAATGAGCAACATCATGAACAACAGTTGAAGGCAGCATACCTAATGCAGCAAGCATAGTGAATGAAGTGAATGCAAAAGGAAGGTTGTTGACAAAATAGAGGTAGAGCAAAGTTTCAAGATCAAGCAGATCCACTGATAATGAGAGCAACTTTGGAGACTCAGGCTATGAAGTGATGGTGTGACATCAAGAGCGAACGAAGACAGAAGATGGAACAAAGAAGGATTTGCATGTGTTGAAGCAGCAACTCAGGAAGAACATGAAGCTGCATAGAGAGTCCGGTGAGTTGCAGCAGGAACAAGAACAACAATTGGCACAACATGCACTCACGGATGAAACTGCACGAGTACAAGTTAAGGATCCATCCCAGCAACTAACACAGAGCAAACATGGTGAGCAATATTGTTGATCACATGCAAAGGATCCAACAGCATGCATGTCGTTGAGTGCACACATGCAATCCAACCCATTCACCGCACTCACCAAGGCGAAGACAAGAAGCAAGTCCAACCGGGGCTGAACATGCACTTCGGCAAGTTGATACTCATGACGAGCACACACTTGAAGATCAGCACAAACACTATGCATTAGTGTGTTTCCAGTTCAACCATACCTAAGAAGCCCATGCCCATGTTAGCAGACGAGTTGGATGAAGGCGCCAAACCAATGCATCGGTTGCGACGGTGCATGCACACCATCACGGACGACCAAGATTGGCATCATCTCACCAGTTTGACCATCAAAAACATTTCAAAGAGTTTGTCTCACCACAACAGACTGAGTGTTAGTGATGTCTTGCAAGGCTTGCTCAAGCCATGTTGTCTCACATGAGTACATGTGCATTGTAATGTTGAGTCATGTCAAGTGTAAGTCGAGTGTCAATAGTTGGATGTAACAGTTATGAAGTAGGTGAAGAGTCATGAGGGTAGTTGAATTGTCACAAAGGGGAATGTCAAGGGTCACCCCACTCTTTTCTATAAATAGTCCCTCATGACTCATTGTAAAGGTTTTTGGTCATCCAAGATTCTACTAAGACTATCTTGAAGAAGGCTTGGACATTATTGTAATGCGCCTTGGCTTCTCCACTACATGGAGCTAATACATCTCTTTGGAGGAGCATGTGGATGTGGTTGTAACGTTCCACTATTGGGACTAGCAAGTTTACATGGTGTATTGTATGATTGTGACTTACACTTCTTTAATAATAAGAGCCCGCACATTTTCATGCATATGTTGTTATTGTAGTTGGATTGTTCTGCTTGCCTTAATGATATATGTTTTTTAAATTATGTACTTGTATATGAACTAATTTGTATGAAATTATATGAATCTTGTTGTTAACGTGTTGCATATGTTGTTAATTTTGTCACCATCCGTGTCAACTGCTCTGCCGAACATCAAATAGACCTTTCTCATGAACCTTACTATATTAACCGTCACACTCGTCTCTGACTGATCCATGAGTGTTGTTCGTGTTATCTTACCTTGTATGTTGTGGATGTCGCATCCGAGTGGACTCCTCTACCGGAAGCTGTGCATGTCCTTTGTGTGGTGTGTTCCTAACTAAGTTGGCACTAATCCCTTTCAACCTGGAACTCACCTTCACCTTCCTCTCCCTTCAAAGTTTTGGAACCTCTCGTACACATTCCTTGACTCTCTACATTAGTCACACCCTTGCTACTGTTAGAGCTATCTTACTTGCCTATGTGTGACATCGCGGTCAAGGCATTACCTTATGACCCACTACTAGGATTCCTACACCAAAAGGTCTGAGGTCTAAGTGGGACTTCTTACCTGGGAGATCCCCTTGACATGTTGGCGGGTCCAACACCATCAACATTTCTAGCACTAGAAGGAGGGCCTCATGACAAGCAGTGTCCTCTCATCCAGTTTTGAACCTTTGCATATCTTTCATGGAGTCTTGCATTCTTCTTCCCCCAAGGTGTTTTTCGAATCATGAATATGTCTCCATCTCAGGGAAGCTTTTCAATCTCTTGTCCACTCACACGTATGATGGTGAAGGAAAAGTGGCCTGGCCTGAGAATTTACATAACTCTCTTTCCATGATTTATGAGGAAGATGAGTTTACTGACGAATAGGTTGGGTTGTTGTTCGCATACACACTTCGTGAATCTCCATTTCATTGGGTGCTCAGCCTACCGACTAACATCATGCACTCATGTGAGCACTTATGTGATCTTATTGAAGACACGTTCTATCATTTTGATCTAGACCATCTTGATCAGAAACTATTACAGCAATGGAGGGCTCCACATGAATTTGTTATTGATTTTGGAAGTGCTTCTGATACTTGCAGTTACAGGCTCTAAGGAGCCAAATGAAGTTCGCTTACCTTTGGGACCGATTCGTGTAATCTCTTAAGAAATCTGCTCATCCCTAGAGGAATCTTGATGTCAAGCCTCACTCAACCTTCTTCACTGATGGAACTGCACAATCCCATGTAGGAGTAGGCACTGTCTCAATGGATAGTCTACCTCCCTTTCATTCAACAGTTCCACCATCGCCCAGTGATGTTGAGGATCATGTTCACACACCTGTTCAACCTTCACACTCTCCTAACATCACTCCACTCAATTTTCACGCAGATTTGGTTGTGAGTCCTTCAAGTTCCCATATGCATTCTTTTCTTCGACCTTCATCTTTTCACTTAGGTGTCCTCTGGATGATGCTATCTTGTGTTCGTCCATTCTAGACTCCTAACTTGTTGTGAATGAGGAACAACCCACTGACAGAATTGGTGTTGCACAACCAACATGTGTTGTCATTCATGTAGAGTATGAGTGGGAGCTTGAACATCAACACTCGTCAAAGGATGACTCCCCTACGTCCGAGCCCCCTTCTTTCTTTCCTAGCCTCTTTGGTGAACCTGCCATCCATGATTTTTCATGTGTGTTTTCATCCATGGATGCACCCATTTTTTATCACTGGCAGGACTCACCAGATGTTATTCCATCATTCGATAATGGAGAGGATAAGTTATTCATTGAATATCCTCTTGATCTTTCATCTGTGTTTTCCGGAAACACGGAGGATGAGTTCATTGACTTTTCATCTACCCCTCTGTTTGATTCATTTGATCATGAGGATGCTGAAGAATTTATTGATTTTTCTGATCGTGGCCATCGTGATCCATTTGCTTTCAATTTTTATCACGATCACGAATCTATCGTAGTTAATCTTTCAAAGCCACCAGTTTATGATGATCTACCTAATGATGAAGTTGAGACACCTCAGACTGTCGAGGCACTTTAGCCCAAGCTTATGGTTATGTTAGGCCCTCTCTCTCTTGAGGTCAATCTCACTTCCGATCATGATACTATTCAATCACCCAAGGCTCCTCATCACTCGTATGTATACATTGAAGGTCCATCTTGCACACATATCACACTTCCTCCACTCGAATTGCACGATCCCATTGCTCATCCATTAGAGGAGTCTTACATTGCAAGCACTCGTTCACGATGCAAATTATCTTTATTTCTTTCGTTTTCTTGCATGTCTCAGTTAAGAGTGTGCTTTTGCTTCAAAGTTGCACGTAGTGTCACACATCAACATGATAAGTCCACGGACTGTCCGTCATGCACATGCACTCACTTATGTCCCTTGGGCACTTTGAAACATGAAGTGTGGTTGTCTTCACTATTATATCTTTCTTGTATGCTAGTCCGCACAACTAGGTTACTCGCGGACCAAGCCTTCACCCACATGGGTCTACCAATGTGTCGGTGGCTACATTTGAAGTATCACTTCACATGGTCAAGCCCATGCACCATTAGTGTAGGAGTAGGATTAGTGTTTTCCTTCACTTGTTTGCTTGCATGCTTGTTTACTTTCATGCTTTGTTTGCTTGTTTGCTTGCTTTCTTTGCTCTCATTTTTTCTTCTTCTTTTTCTTGGCTTTGTTGTTAGTTCGTTCATTTGTTTCGTTCATAGGTTAGTTTGCATGAAACCATATGTGACACGTGAAACGAGCTGGGTAAAGTACAAGAGGTTTGTATAGCTATCGCTACTTGGTTATCTGTCATCTGGATGAACTTTTTACTCTTAGTCCATGATATGTCAAAGGAAAAAACATACTCTTTGAAGTGAACCTTGGTGTAAGCACAACGCTTGCACGCTAACTCATGTCACATTCTCTAGTCGATCATTTTTGGGTTAACCCTTGTCAGCTTAGTCAAGTAGAGTAAGGTGAGAGGGAAAACCTTAACAGGAACATCGGAGATACAATAAACTACTTCTTTGCTAGAAAAACCTCTTCTGCTCTCAATGAGTTAGGATCCCTCTTTCGCCTCTAAAATGAATAAGTGTTATGCATAGTGAAAATGAAAATCGAAAAATAAAAATGAAAAGTCAAAAATTCAAAATGAAAAATGAATAAGGTGAAAGAAGAGAAAGGCTTCCTGTGCAGGGAGGTGATGCAAGTAACTCCATCAGGGTACTGACTAGGCTCACTGGAAGCAGAGCCATGCTTGTGTTCCTATGTGACTCCACTAGGGTACTATCTAGGCCTGCTAGCAATGGAGCAACATTAGAGATGAAACTAAGACTCTAACGACTATACTGCTTGTGCACCTATATACCCCTCAACCCTAATCGAAACAAATGTGTTTCCTTGGATTGGAATGTGTGTCAATAGACCAAGAGTCTAACAGATGCTACATCTTACATCAATCTAGTGTGAAGCGAAGATGAGCTAAGAATTGAACAATACTTCCGGATGTGTTCGACTTGTTTTTCATGAACAAGGTCCATTTAGAGAGCTAGAGTTCTACCATTGTGTCGCCAAGTGTTGTAGCAACTACAACCACCCTCCAAATTTTTTCCTTAGCCTATTTTGGAGCCTCCTTACCAACCTTACACAGCACTTTGTCTTTATTCGTTAAGTACTCAAGCTTTAGTGTTTTCCTCGCACAAAGGCAGACTGTCAATCACAATTGATCCATTCCCCTCACAAGTTGCTCATCTGGACTTGGTCCAGCTACAGGTTGACTAGATTCTCAGTGAAATTTGTGCATTTCTATAGGGCAACCAGTCTTCCCTCCATGAATTGCATAATATCCTCTAACGGCCTACTCGGCTCCAGGATTGCGCAATCCTTTCAGCCAACCCTCCCAGTAGGATTTGCACATTTTTTCTTATCAGCGGGCTGTTCAGCCCAGGATTTGCACAAATCTGGGTAGAAGTCAGTTGCTCTACCAAGAAATTGTGCAAATCTCCTGGGAAGCCAGCCCAACTCCCAACCAGAAATGCACATTTTTCTCCAGCAGTCAAGCAGTCTCTTGCATGTGCAACTGAGCTGACTGGTTCCCTCCAGGATTGAGAAAAGCAGACTTTGATGCATGGGTTGTTTCTCCCAAGGCATCATGCAAAGGCATCCCTTGTTTCAGGGATCTATGTTTAGTAGTTGGAGGTTACATGCAAGGAACAATTCAGAAACCTCCCTCCAAGTGTCGCTTCCGTAGATTTGTGGCATGCACATCACAACCTCGATGTTATAAAAACTCATCAATTGGATGCTGCAAAGCTCATTCCTCACATTAACCTTGTAGCTCTAACATCCCACATCACATCTAGGAGTAGTTAGCACATTCAGCTCAGATGTTTTGGGGTAAGATCGCTTCCCATGCCTTGTGCTACATTTCTGTTGCTTTTTGTGTATTCGCTTGTGTGAGTGTTGTTTTCTTGATTTCTTCGTACACCTATTTTCGTTTACATGTATTCTATATTTTCCTAGCTTTGTTTCAATTTTTGTTGCTATCTCATTGTTGTCACATGCATGAAATTGTTTTGCACGAATGTTCACCCAACCGTCGAACTGCCTCACCTACATGCATGTGGATCTGTCAATCACTTCTACTATCACTTAGTGTCTCCATGCATTTACTATCTTAGTTGCTTTCAGTTGCCCGTCAGCGAGTCAAGCCAACCTTGGCCCGAACTTTGCCTTCACCAAGGCTACATTGCACAATCTAGGGAAGGAAGGCTCACCTTCCTCTCCAGATTTTCATATTGCTACCCAACACTAGCCTCCGTAACTATTTTGCGCATTTATGGAGGGCAATGGCTGCTTGGATCAAGAAATTTCGCAAATCTATCCCTAGGCCAGCAGTCCTTCCCAGCTGGAATTTTGCAATGCACAATCCCAATAGTAAATAGCCAGACTGGACTATGCATTGCACAGTTCCAGTAGTCAGTCAATCTCTTAGCAGCCTGTACTATGCCTTGTGCAATCTTAGCAGTCGGTCTCTCGACCTCCCGGCCAAAATTCCATAACCTTCATGATCGTTCACCCAAGTATGTTGCAAGTCAGTTCTCAGGTTCATTTTGGTTTTCAATTGACAGATTGCTTACTATGATTGTTGTCATGTCTCTAGGTATCGCAGGTGTTCATCTGCCTCTCAGCAGTATAGTAACAATGGCTTCCAGGAGAGAAGAGATGAAGACACCATTCAAAGAATGCTTGGGGATGAAGTCGATCAAGTCTCTATGATCTTGCCTACTCACGAAACATCAAGTTGTTCATGGACAAGGACATCAAGCAGCAACATCTCAATGAGTAGCATCATGAACAAAAGCTAAAGGTAGCATACCGAATGTAGCGAACACAGAAAATGAAGCAAATGCAATAGGAAGGTTGTTAACAACATAGAGACAGAGCAAAGTTGCAATATCAAGCAGATCCACTGATAATGAGAGCAACTTTTGAGACTTAAGATATGAAGTGATGGCGTGATATGAAGATCACGTGAAGGTAGAAAATGGAACAAAGAAGGAGTTGCATGTACTGAAGCAGAAACCCAGGAAGAACATGAAGTTGCACAGACAGTCCAATGAGTTGCAGCAGGAACAAGAACAGCAGTGGGCGCAACATGCACTCACGAATGAAACTGCACCAGTACAAGTTAAGGATCCATCCCAACAGTTGACACAGAGCAAACATGGTGAGTAGTTTTTTTGAATGCATGCAAAGGATCCAGCATCATGCATGTCATCGACTGCACACATGCAATCCAACCCATTCAACACACTCACCAAGGCGAAGACAAGAAGCAAGTCCAATTGGGGCTGAACATGCACTTCAGCAAGTTGATGTGCATGACCACCAGCACACACTTGAAGATCAACACGGACACTATCTATCAGTGTGTTTCCAGGTCAATCGTACCTAAGAAAACCATGTGCATGTTAGCAAGTGAGTTGGATGAAGGGGTCGAACCAATGCACTGGTTGCAATGCAGGCAAGAGTTCGCTTCAGTAAGATGTCACCATGAGGTGAATGCACACCATCATGGATGAACAAGCTTAGCATCAGCTCACCAGCTTCACCATCACCATCATGTCAAAGATTTGGTCTCACCAAAGCAGACCGAGTGTCAATGATGTCTTGCAAGGCTTGCTCAAGCCATGTTGTCTCACATGAGTACATGTGCATTGTAATGTTGAGTCATGTCAAGTGTAAGTCGAGTGTCAGCAGTTGGATGTAACAGTTATGAAGTAGGTGAAGAGTCATGAGGGTAGTTGAACTGTCACAAAGGGGAATGTCAAGGGTCACCCCACACTTTGCTATAAATAGTCCCTCATGACTCATTGTAAAGGCTTTTGGTCATCCAAGATTCTACTAAGACTATCTTGAAGAAAGCTTGGACATTATTGTAATGCGCCTTGGCTTCTCCACTACATGGAGGAACAAGCGGATGTGGTTGTAACGTTCCACTATTTGGGCTAGCAAGTTTACATGTTTTATTATATGATTGTAACTTACACTTCTCTAATAATAAGAGCCCGCACATTTTCATGCATGTGTTGTTATTGTAGTTGGACTATTCTGGTTGCCTTAATGATATATGTTGTTTAACTTACGTACTTTTATATGAACTGATTTGTATGCAATTATATGAATCTTGTTGTTAACGTGTTGCATATGTTGTTAATGTTGTCACCGTCCGTGTCGACTGCTATGCTGGACATCAGACAGACCTTTCTCATGAACCTTTCTATATCAATCGTCACACTTGCCTCCAACCGATCCGTGAGTGTTGTTCATGTTATCTTACCTTGTATGTTGTGACTGTCGCATCTGAGTGGACTGCTCTGCCAGAAGTTGTGCATGTCCTTTGTGTGGTGTGTTCCTAACCGAGTTGGTACTGATCCCTTTCAACTTGGAACTCACCTTCACCTTCCTCTCCCTTCGAAGTGTTGGAAACTCTAGTACACATTCCTTGACTTTCTACATCAGTCACACCCTTGCTACTATTAGAGTTATCTTACTTGCCTATGTGCGACATCGCGGTGAAGGCATTACATTATGACCCACTGCTGGGATTCCTACACCAAACGGTCTGAGGTCTAACTAGGAATTCTTACCTGGGAGATCCCCTTGACATGTTGGCGGGTCCAGCACCGTCAACATTTCTAGCACTAGAAGGAGGGCCTGATGAAAAGCATTGTCCTCTCATCCAGTTTTGAACCTTTGCATATCTTTCATGGAGTCTTGCACTCTTCTTCCCCCGAGGTGTTTTTCGAATCGTGAAGATGTCTCCATCTCGAGGAAGCTTTTCAATCTCTTGTCCACTCACACGTATGATGGTGAAGGAAAAGTGGCCTACCCTTAGCACTTACGTAACTTTCTTTCCATGATTTATGACGAAGATGAGTTTACTAACAAACAGGTCAGGTTGTTGCTCGCATACACACTTCGTGAATCTCCATTTCATTGGGTGCTTAGCCTACCAAATAACACCATGCACTTATGTGATCTTATTGAAGACACATCCTATCATTGTGATCTAGACCATCTTGACTAGAAACTATTACAACAATGAAGGGCTTTTCATGAATCCATTATTGATTTTTGGCAGTGCTTCTGAGACTTGCAGTTACAGGCTCTAAGGAGCTAAATGAAGTTCGCTTACCTCTGGGACTAGTTCGACTACTGTCTTAAGAAATCTGCCCATCCCAAGAGGAATCTTGATGTCAAGCCTCACTCAACCTTCTTCATTGATGGAACTGCGCAATCCCATGTGGGATTAGGCACTGTCTTAATGGACTGTCTGCCCCCTTTTCATTCAACAGTTCCACCATCACCCAATGATGCTGAGGATCATGTTCACACACATGTTCAACCTTCACACTCTCACAACATCACTCCACTCAATTTTCACGTAGATTTGGTTGTGAGTCCTTCGAGTTCCCATATGCATTCTTTTCTTCGACCTCCGTCTTCACACTTTGGTGTCCTCCGTATGATGTTGTCTTGTGTTCATCCATTCTAGAATCTTAACTTGTTGTGAATGAGGAACAACCCACTAACAGAATTGTTGGGTTCACAACCAACATGCGTTGTCATTCATGAAGAGTATGAGTGAGAGCTTGAACATCAACAATCAGTGAAGGATGACTCCCTTACGTCCAATCCCCCTTCGTTCTTTTCTAGCCTCTTTGGTGAACCTACCATCCATGATTTTGCATGTGTGTCTTCATCCATGGATGCACCCATTGTTGATCACTTGTAGGACTCGTTGGATGTTATTCCATCATTCAATAATGGAGAGGGTAAGTTATTCATTGAAGATCCTCTTGATCCTTCATCTGTGTTTTCCAAAAACACAGAGGATGAGTTCATTCGCTTTTCATCTACCCCTCTGTTTGATTCATCTAATCATGAGGATGCCAAAGAATTTATTTATTTTTCTGATCGTGGTGGTCATGATCCATTTGCTTCCAATTTTGATCACGATCGCGAATCTATCGCAATTGATCTTTCAAAGCCATTGGTTTATGATGATCTACCTAATGATGAAGTTGAGACACCTCAGACTATCAAGGTACTTTAGCCTAAGATAATGGTTATGTCAAGCCCTCGCTCTCTTGGGGTCAGCCTCACTTCCGATCATGAAATTGTTCAATCATCCAAGGCTCGTCATCACTTGTCTGTATAAATTTAAGATCCATCTCGCACACATATCACACTTCCTCCACTTGAACTGCATGATCTCATTGCTCATCCATTGGAGGAGTCTTAGATTGTAAGCACTCATTTGCGACGCAATTATCTTTGTTTCTTTCGTTTTGTTGCATGTCTTAGTCAAGAGTGTGCTTTTGCTTCAAAGTTGCATGTAGTGTCACACACCACCATGATAAGTCCACGAACTATCCATCATGCACATGCACTCACTTATGTCCCATGGGCACTTTGAAACACGAAGTGTGGCTGCCTTCACTATTATATCTTTCTTGTATGGTAGTTCGCACAACTGGGTTACTCGCAAATCAAGCCTTCACCCACATGGGTCTACCAATGCATGAGTGGCTACATTGGAAGGATCACTTCACGTGATCAGGCCCATGCACCGTTAGTGTAGGACTAGGAGTAGTGTTTTCTTTCATTTGTTTTCTTGCATGCTTGTTTACTTTCATGCTTTGTTTGCTTGTTTGTTTTCTTTCTTTGCTCTCATTTTTGCTTCTTCTTTTTCTTGGATTTGTTGTTAGTTCGTTCGTTTGTTTCATTCGTAGGTTAGTTCACATGAAACCATGTGTGACTCATGAAACAAGTTGGGTAAAGTACAAGAGGGTTTGTATAGCTATCGCTACTTGGTTATCTTTCATCTTACCACTGTATGATGAACTTGTTACTCTTAGTCCATGATACGTCGAAGGAAAAATTGTACTCTTCGAAGTGAACCTTGGTGTAAGCACAACGCTTACACGCTAACTCGTGTCACCTTCTCTAGTCAATTACTTTTGGGTTAACCTTGTCAGCTTAGTCAAGTAGAGTAAGGTGAGGAGGAAAACCTTAACAGGCACATCAGAGATACAATAAACTACTTCTCTGCCAGAAAAACCTCTTCTACTCTCAATAAGTTGGGATCCCTCTTTCACCTCTAAAATTAATAAGTATTATGCACGGTGAAAATTAAAAATGAAAAAAAAAATGAAAAGTCAAAAATGAAAAATGAAAAATGAATAAGGCAAAAGAAGGGAAAGGCTTCCTGCACAGGGAATTGATGCAAGTAACTCCACCGGGGTACTGACTAGGCTTGCTGGCATCGGAGACATGCTTGTGTTCCTATGTGACTCCACCAGGGTACTATCCAAGCTTGCTAGCAGTGGAGAAACATCAGAGATGAAACTAAGACTCTAACGACTATACTGCTTGTGCACCTATATACCCCTCAACCCCAATCAAAACAAATGTGTTTCCTTGGCTTGGAATGTATGTCAATCGACCAAGAGTCTAGTAGATGCTACATCTTATATCTATGAAGTTCCTCATTAGTAGAATGCATTATGGGTCATTATGGCTAGACAAGTAATACCCCATCCATGAGGTGGATATTCAAAGACTCACAGGCCTATCTATTATTGGCGCTGCCATATCAACTACGTTTCAAAATGCTTCATAAGCGGGGGAAGAAAACATGTGATGATAGTTATTATATTCGGTATGGAATAAGGCAAGGAGGAAACAATGCTCTGATCAAGCCATTCAATAATCCCAACATCAAATTTTCTTGCTACATAATCATTGGGAAGATGATGTGACATTTTCTTAGAGGGGAATGCACGTTTTACACCATTTTGGTTGCGAAATCTTGTGTACAAGGCACGCAGTTGAATTAGTGTAGTTTCCCGCTACAAGAGTTATTTGATGCCTATGAGGATGTGTATAAGTGGACCACTCACTTTATTTATGGATACCTTTTTGTTACGTTGGTCATGTGGAAGTGGCACCTAGTAGAGGGTCAATAAATGGTGGTGACTATCGAAGAACAACCCCTTTCTTTGAAGTATTTTCTATGGCAGACATCTGGGGATCCTAACAGCAAGGAAATCAAAAATCCTCCTTTGTCAGTTGGTATAAGCAGATGTTGGAAGTCACCACGACTTTCCCATGAATCACAACATCGCTCCTTGATAGCTACTCAAAAGATATGTGGTTCGGCATCAACCATGGCAACACCTAGTTATGGTTCAAGTGTGTTAACCTTGACATGTTTCAAATGCATGGCCAAAATTTTATGCTCACAGAAGATGCTTTCCATCTAGAAGTCTCATCTTGGCCGAGAGTTGTTGGGGAAATTTGGGAGGGACACTTTAATTATATGTTTGAGGGAACATTGCCTCAACCATTACCAGGAGAAACTCCAGCGGCATCACAGAAGCAGATTGTTGAGGAGATACTTAACTCAGTCATTAAGTGGCTCAAGATGCAAATTTAATCCCTGCATGAGAACATGGTGAATATTGGCGTCTCAATAAATCATTTCCTTACTTTTTTTGAATTCCATAGTTCAATACTGCCTGGTTCTTTAGCTGGTAGCCATCTAGTTGCTTTGCTTCCCATAGTGGGACCCCATTCCCAAATTGAACCAATAATTCCAAAGCCTTGATGTCCATCCGGGCCCAAAAATAAGTCCAAAACCCATTCCATCTAAGTAGTTAACCTCAATGATGAAGAACCCCATTCCCATACCAACACGCTTATCACCGAAGTAATTCCACTGCCCATGTTTGTGACATCACCACATTCACGAAATCCATCCATGTGCATAACCTCTACATCTACAACCATTTTAAATATTCTACCATCTGGAACCTTTCCTGGTACAGAAACAAAAATGGAGGTCGACTTCATTACCCATTCAGCCATGGGACACATGAATGGGACACTCACAACCCACATTGCAGGCATTAGTGACCCTCCCTTTATTTGTCCCACCACATCCCCTGCATTTCCCATCCCCATTGATCCCATCCCCTCATCAATACAGAAACCCCAACTTGTTCACATTGATCCACAGACAGTTGAACCCTCCCAATGAGAGACATCTCCCCAAGGGAATTCTGACAAATTAATTGCCAATGGACAAATATTGAGAAGTCGATTCTTAGGACCATCCATAATGTCCCCAAATGATCTCCAGGGTTGGTCCTCAACCCAATTGTTTACCCTCATTCAAGAGGTTTCACTCCAAGCAAAGGTGTTGCACACTGTGCTAGCTACCGAGCATGAACAACAACAGAATCAGTAGATCCTTGCCTTGATAGTCGAACGAGACCAACTTCTCCAAGAGAAATAGGACCTTCAGGGCCAGCTTGATCAGATCACTAGGAAATTCCATGATATTTGTTCTTCGATCACAAAGATAATTACAAAGGCCCCAGAAGACTTCTCGACCTGCACTCTTTTGGAATGTTGCGACCATGTTAAATCTTCCTGTGTACAACTAGTCTCGATTAATCAGGAGATGAAGAGAACTATTACAACTACTCAGAGGACACTACCGACCACCCAGTATGCTGGTGAAATTGAGGAAAATATCACAGAACCAACAGGCCTCAAAGACTCTATCAGCAAGGTTGCAGAGGAAGCTCAAGGCCTTTTGGCAAAAGTTCATGACTGGTCTGGATTTATGGCGAAGAGGAATCTACCGGTTTACTCTTTGCGCATTCGTGTTAATCATTTGTTCAACCACGCCATGGGTACCTAGGACAAGAACCAATGGAAGGAAATTCTAGAATAGGTGGAATTCCTTGAGACCCAAATCCAATAAATTGAATATGAATCGGCCAAGAGTAAGAATATACTTTGGGACCTTGGACCACCAGCACAGTCTCACTTGGAGACTTTGTAGTAGATCATCAAGGAAACATACATGCAGTGGAACACTCCCCTGATGACACGTCCTACAAATCCTACCAATGATCTCATAACTTAGTTCCTCGAGCAAGCGAAAACTCTCACAACCAATAGAAAATAGTTCTCGATGCATTTGCGTAGTTCAGAAATGAAACCATGGAGTTCGTTATAGGGTTGGGTCTTTCATTGGAAGGAACCAACCAAAGAAAAGTAGCATAAGAAGGAACACCACAACACCACTAACATTAGCAAAGGATTGACTCGGGGATGAGTCAAGGAACTATGGCCGGGGCATGTTGGGTCCTTCATTTGAAAATCGAGTTTTGACTATTTTACCACATTTCTCCTAGAAATAACTATTGGGAAGTCATGGATGAGACCACTAGAATAGAGGAAGTAAGCTGACAAATACAAGCAGTTGTGGAAGGATGGCTAGAGGAATCCAGACTCAAGCAAGAAAAAATCAAGCAAAGAAGAGAGTTGAAAGTCGAGGAAGCAAGAAATAGATGAGCAATAGAGGTAGCCAAGAGGGAAAGAGGCAAAGTGTCTGAGAGAGAAGTGGAAGTTCAAGCGAGTGGGAGACTTAAGAAGAGTAAGGATAAAGCTGAGAAGGGAGGATATATGGTAGGATACAAGAATGATTTTGCGAGTCATTTGAGCCTGCTCTATATCTTGTTTCCTTGATCATATACCGTTATGTTATGTTGATGATTGTCCTATCTGCGGGGGCTTTGAGCTTGATGTGATGTTATATTGTTGTGGTGTTAATGGAAGGAATGGTTACAAGGATATTTTGTGTTTCTCCTCTGTATATGATGGTTCATTAGGATTGGATCCCAACAGTTATATTTCTGAGTTAATGTCATTATTAGTTCCTTGGGTTTTATCCTAACGCCCAATTCTAGCCCCCCAACTAACTAAGGTCACAACACGCCTCAAGGGAGATGCCTTATTCATCATCGATAAGATGAAAGTGTCAGTGTGGTGCTAGACTATAACGAAGCCTTTATTGGCCCATGTGCCTGAACCCTAGGTCTCAACCCATCTGTTTTTTTTCTACTAACAGTAGGTATCCATTTTTTCATTATATATCAATTTTCCTCTAGTTGTTGATACAACATAAGCCACTGACATGGGAGAACATTCAAAAGTGAAATTATTAGGGTGCTTCAGAATGTTCTCTCTGCCTCTTTAATTATGAAAACCCAAAGCATCTATTCAATTCATGTACCTTTTTTGGGGACCTATAGACTAGATTGAGTGATTGTTTTGATAGATTTCATAGAGATATTTCTGATATTTTTAATACCATAATCAAGTGGTGCTCCCAAGTCTTTGTCAATCCAATTACTAATTGCAGCTTGATTTTATCCCCGGGATTTATGCTTTGAGAAATATGGAAAGAGAGGAATTAGTGGACTTTTAAAGGATAGGCAAGGCCTTCTAACACTATATGGAATTATTTAGATAGTCAAATTAGGGAATTGATTCTTGCAGTCCATTGGTATCAATAGTATTGGAAAGTTTTTGGGTCAGAGGAAAGGATCCTACACTTGTGGTTTTATTCCCCTCCTTTGAACCTCCCCTCTCAACCGCCCAAGATTGTCCCTACCTCGACCCTGACCTCTTGGAGTCCTCCTCCATAAACCTTTCTGAAATTGAACTTTGATGGAGCGGACAAAAGGAAATGTAGGGCCAACTGGGTTTAGGGAATGTTTAGAGATCACTTAAGAAGGCCAATAAGTCTCTATTAAATAATGTTAGGCATTAGCAATAATAATGCATGGGAACTTATGGGTCTATAGATGGGACTTGAAATATTGCAAGCTCATCGATATTCTAAGCTATTGGTAGAAGAGGACTTTTAAATCATTATAAATATGCTCCACAATATTGAGAAGGATCCCACATCCAAAAGTGTCATCAAGATGTATGTTAGAGTCAATATTGGAACACATATATGCTATGTTTCCTAATATCCTAATCCTTATTCCATCACATGTCCATTGAACAAGGAATAAAATAGCAAATTTGCTAGCAAATCACAAAAGCCTTGAAACTTATACTCCAATGACATCATCATGGTCTCAATCACACCTAAAGGATGCATGTAATAGACTGGTTCTATGGGATTTCCCAACCCTAGATGAGGTGACATGTGTAGATGAAAGGAGGGACAAGATGCCACAATCCCACCTAGTGAATGGGTCAAGGGATGTGGCGTCTCACCCCTAGTAAGAGGAAATAGAGCACAAGAAGCTTTCAACAAGGTGTCAATAGTACATATGAATCAACATTGGGAGGAGATGAGTGGCTTGGCTAAGGAGGAAAAGCATGTGGAAAGCATGCTAGTTGAGGTTTTAAGTATGTCTATATTCTCAAGGATCTTTTTAGAGAGTGAAAAAGGAGGAGTATAATTTTGGACTATTTGAATAGGGGGTCCTTATGGGGAGGCTTCCCTCTCTGCGTGGTTGTGGGTGACTAGAGGAGTGCTAACTCTATATAGAAAATGAATTGTGGTAGCCCAATTGAAAACATGCCTCGCGTTAAGGATCGGGGAATTACCAGCTTCATGGGAAGATATTGAGTGAATATTTATAGCAAATTTTCACTTTGAATTCCTTGTCAGGGTCGAAGCCGGTCTCAAGCTCTAGAGTACTCAGTGGATTTTTTATGAAACGGGAAGGTTTTTGGATTATCCTCAATCCAATTAGGCAATATATAGTCTTTTGGAGGTTAACATTGGGCAAGACAATCTCTTTCACACCATTTCTCGCATCTAGTAAGTCCCTCTTCCCCTTGCTTTTATGCCAGATCTAAACTTTCTTTGTGGTGCAAGAATCATGGTTTCAAACATAGTTTCTAATTCCTAAAAGTATTTTTTGTAGTTGTTTCCTTCTTAATTTCTGGTAGATATTTTTTGTCTGTTACATTACTTCTAGGGTTGCATGTTGGATGTCGGAATATTTCTATTGTAGTCTAGTCTAGAATTGGGATTCTTATTGGGGATGCAAAGTTTCAATTGTAAATTTTGGTGGGCTTCCCCAACATCAATCAGAGTCTTTGGTTGTCTATGTGGGCTTGTGGTTTGTTTCTGATAGCTTTCTAGTGGGTTTAGTGCCCCTAACGTTGATGGGATTTTATAGTAGCATTAATGGGAAACATGCATTATCATTTAGGTTATGGTAACCTCAGAGGGGAATCAATGTGGTTTTGTTATCCCTTGGGACCTGCTTTGGCTATTTACTTTGAGCTAGTTCAAGGTCCCTTATAAGCTAGAGTGTGGGTATAGGAAGAATTTTTAGAGAAATAATGAAATTGGGAGCAAAAATCCCCTATATCAAATTGCTTCCCATCTCTTTTGGGTGGCACCCAACTGTTGCGAGTGTTGGTTCTTGGTACCACACCAAGAGGGGAGTGGTAAGAAGTTATGTAACACTGTTCATTGGGGGGGAGGTGTGTTTCACTGCTAAAAAATTTGTAGGTTAGGAAGTCATTCCAGGATAGAGGGCATGAATCAAATGAGGGGTTGCATATTATCAAGGGAAAGCCCAATGATGAAATATCTAGATGCACCATTGTATAGAAGGGATTGCTTCACTATATCGAGAACTAACACTAGACCATATTCAGGTAGAAATTGCCCAGACATAAGGAGAGGCATTGTCCCATATAACCTTCTTCTCATATACTGAGGTGTTGATGGAATGGATAGAATAGATAGAATAGATACCAGATACAGGGCATAATTTAACCAATACATGATCTTTACTAGAAAATGAAGGTTTTGCTAAGAAGGATGATCTTAGATCGCCATGAATATCATCTAGACATTCTCCAATCATTGTAGCACCCATACAATCACCTTTTCACTCTTAACCAGAGGATGGAGTGAGATGAGCACCACTTAGGCATTCCCTCGGCTGTAAGGTGTCCCTCAGATGGCCCTCTGGACCCCATCCTAGTGGTAGGCTCAAACTTGGATCCTATGGCTTGATGATATTTTGAATATGTCATATGTTTTTCTATATTATGTGTCTTATGTGTATGGCTAGTTAGGCCTATGAGCTAGCCTCAACTTCGATAATTCTATAACAATAGGCGTTGATTTGTCTATGTCCTCTTTAAGGAGAATATTTTTTTGGTTATGGTCAAGTCTCCTATGCGAGAGACTAAGCAAGAATATGTAATCTTCGTTGTACACCCTAGTTTTTCTAGATACTAGAATTTCACTTCACAAAAAACAAAACAAAACAAAAAAGAAATGAATTTAAACTGGGGTTAGTTTTAATATTGGATAGAAGAATAATGTATATAATCAATTTTATTATGAAATTTTTTTTATATTATTATTTTTTTTAAATAAAACCACAATTAATTTTTTGAAATAAAATTTAAAAGATTGATAGAAGAGTGCCCTAATATTAAATTATATTGGATAAAAATAATGTCTATAGAACATTATAAAGGTATGTTTTTATTTTTCTGGATAAACTTCTTATTGAGGTTGTAATTTTTAGTTATTTAAATTATATTTTTATG
The DNA here is from genome assembly GCA_000404065.3 of Pinus taeda. Taxonomy (NCBI): domain Eukaryota; kingdom Viridiplantae; phylum Streptophyta; class Pinopsida; order Pinales; family Pinaceae; genus Pinus; species Pinus taeda. The sequence continues at coordinate 62,072 of APFE031394818.1, forward strand.
GCATAAATAAATTTAGTATTCTATAAAAGTCTCAAACATTCATATTGTACAAACTATATCGTTAAAACTTAGAATTCTAACAAATCCAAGTGGAATTTTTGGCAAAAAAAAATTGAAAAATATATGCCAGTGAAAAACTACAAACGATAGAATGATTAAAAAAAGTATTGTTTCAAACTTAACCTTTGTTGAAAAAGTTAGAAAATATATAATGGATAGTTAATTTGGACATTTTATTGATAGCAAGAAATTTATTCGTTTTTGAAGATGTTGGTTTGGCCTACCACAAGAGAAAACGAACTAGAGACATGATAGAATCTGAGACATTGTTCAAAAATTAACTGTGTAAAACCATACTAGATACACATAGAGTTTGATAAGAAATGTTGCCTCAACATAGGGGAAATTAGCAACAAAAGACATCACAAAAAATAAACTTTGAAGGCAATAAGTACAAGCATGACAATGAAAAACCAAATTAAAACTAGACGACCCAAGTATGGAAGCCTATGTCCTGAAAAAGATAGCACGCAAAAGAGAAACACAAACATCATAAACATAACCAAGAAGGAAAAATTGAGCATTAAGTGGATAGGGAGGTATCCAAGTTGATGGGATGATCTACTTCCGTGTTGCAAAGAGGCACATAAGATATTGGCGATGGCCCCTTCTCGGGCATGCTAGGCATGCCTCCCAATCTAGCATGAGCAACTTTGATTCCTCTAGCTTGTGTAAGAGGTTATCCCAAGCCTCTATTCGATCAACAAGAAGCTTTCCCGGGATAATTTTTGTGTGTCAATAAAGGTAAAAAATGTATAGATAATGAATATGTTGTCCCCTTGTGTTGCAAATGTCTGGAATCCATGTTACCACTTAATCCAAGGCTTTTGAATCCAGAGTGTGTTGATGCTCTTGCTTGATTTCCTCTTCAACTTCATGAATTTTCAATTGTATTTCGACAGGGGTGTGGGTTACATAATGACAAGCAAAGGGTTTGTTGTGATAGTAGGCTTGAGAGCTACCCATCGAGCTGTGACCACCTCCTCCTCTTAGGTTGTGAGTATGTTTGTTCGACATCACAGTGGGGGGAAGGAGAGAACTGAGAGAATGAGCGAGGTGTAGAGTAGAAGGGTTGAGGAGGCTAAGGCTCTAGAATGAGGATAAATTAACCCATGAAAATGAGGCCAAGTCAAAGGAAGTTGAAGTGAGATCCTTTGCGTTTGGCAAAGGCAACAAAGGCAAGAGAAAAAACAAGAGCATATAACCATGTGGAGTCATGCTTGAAAGTGGCCAGTTATTTGTTGTCATCGCAAGGTGGAGGAGAATGCAGAAAGGAAGTGAATTGAAAATAAAAACCCATGACACCTTCCACCAAGTATAAGTCCATAAACCTATCTAATGAGAATGTCAAAACAACTACCACGAGTGAGAGTAATATCTACCATGGTGTATATGGGAGGCTCCCAATTCGATATACAACATTAATGCTAAAACGAATGGTGGTATGTGGAAGAGGCGATGTCATTTTGAAACATGCATTTGTGTTCGCCAAACACCAAATTGGTGTATGAGACCCTTTTGTTTATGGGACAAGGGACTCACCTCAGCGCAGCGATTTGACTACTAAAGTCTACAAAGGCATACATACTCTACCCCTCTTGTTTTAAACCTATAACCTCTTAAGAGAAACACATGCTCTTGATCATTAAACCTAACAAACTATTTTATTACATTCAAAATCAAGTTACATATCATCCAAATCACACTCCTCCAAATCACACTCCCCGTGACACCTCAGCATGGAGACGAGTCAAGAGTCGGAACAAATGGAAATATGACCGTTGAAGGGCAACGGGGTTTCCAAAATCCCCCACACCCACAATGCCACGCACTTCTGTTCAGTAAGAGCTTTCTCCACCAAACATCGCGCATGCAATCTCCCGGGCCTCCAGAACATTCCGCCGAACTTAGAGGCAGTTATTACAGTTGGTAAAAATGATACTCCTGGACCTCGGATTCTCCGCAAGATGTACGTGAACGTTCCTTTCCTCTAAGTCTAATTATCGCAGGGTGGTGCTAACGATGGAGACCTAAAAAACTGGGTAATTCGAAAATGATGGCCCAGCGTTGGATGCTTTCTCTGTACTTAGCGGCTGGCTGACTACTCCCAAAATTGGCAATCCCGTAAGTCTGGTCAGAGGTTCACGTAAATCGTCGTGGACAACTATATACAAAGGTTTTCCAGAGGGCCTCGCCAAATGTAGAGGTGGAAACTCTGTCGTTTGGATGGTGTTTTATCAATAGTCCGTTTGAGCTTTCCTCCTTTTTGGTTTATAATCAACCATTTTGTCAGAATCCATATACATGAAAGTGTTATCATTTTATCATGACTAGATGATAGATAATTATAAAGTTGGGCGAAATCTACCGAAAATTGATGAATGATAAGCAAATGAATAAAAAAATCCAATTCCATTATGGCTGCTATTTCAAAGTGAGCATCTGACTGGATGATGAGCACTAGAAGAGAGGAATTGTTTAATAATTAAATAAATGCACGATGTCCAACGCAATGTAAAATGGCGCATGTCATGTTATTCAAAGGACGTTTCGCGGGATAAATTTTGGCGCCAACTAACAAACGGACACGGCACGCCTCTTTCTATATTTCCCGCCAAAGGCGGTCAGCTACTAGTTTTGCCCGCGGGCAGGACGGTCAACTCCACACGGTCTTGAAACGAAAAATTGTGATGTTTTTAAATAATTGAAGTGTGTTGGACTAAGGTTTCAAAGTTGGTGAGGGAAAGGATGTCCTCGGATTCCCCACCCCAACTTTAGTTGAAAAAAGCTTCGGCCTTCGTTGGGAAGTTGTTGGGTTAGTTCTTTTGGCGTGTGGGGACATAGTGTGGCAGACTTAAAAGGAATGATATCATGTTGTTTGTGCACGTTGGAGCTTTACTTGGTGTGGCCACTTGTACTTGCAAGATTTGTGATTACTTTTTGCTTATTTCCTTTGTTTGTTTGGCACCCAGGTGAAAAAAATGTTTTTGTCTTTACTAATCTCACTCTACTTTTCATAGATGACATTGACAGGATAATAATCCATAAATGAGTTGACCCACAAAGTTATGTTTTACAAGTTGGCATACCATTAATTTCTAGTTTTTGCTTAGGATGCCAATACCCTACAATGTGAGCAACTTTGGATACTTTTCATTGATGGGAGATTTAGTCTCAATACTACATTAAAATATATATATATATATGGGGATAAATTATGTGTAGTATTTTGAAATATTTTGCGTTTTGGGTGATTGTTTTACTTGTTTAGGTTGGCTGGTTGTTTTGTTTTTGTTTTTTGTTTTTTTTTCTTTAATAGTAGAATTGTGATTATTATCATATATTAAAAGAATTTAATATTACAATGTTTTTGAAGCAGATTGGTTTTAATCTATTTCAAAACCTTGAAAATTATCATTTAGTATATATATCTTAACTTAAAAATAAGAAATAATACAATGTATTATCTATAAATATCTATGGCAGGATTGGTTTCAATCTATTTTGGAACCTTGAAAATTATCATTTAATATATATCTTAACATAAAAATTAAGAAATAATACAATGTATTATTTATAAATATCTATTGGGTAAATGTTTTACTTGCAGCCAAATAAACAAGTGCTACATAGTAAATTGTCTCATTTTTTTTTTGTAAAAAGTAGTAAAATTATCTTATTATTATCAGGGTATGGAAAAGTGGATGGAGGTTGAGGTAGATGAGTGAAGGGTTTTCCGCAGATTTTAGGATAGTAGTTTGACCAAGTTTCACTATAGATTATGTGACTTCTTTGGGCTTAGTTTGACCCCCTGATCAGGTTGAATTAGATAAGGAAACACTGAGTTGTCTTGAGGACATTTTATTGTTTATTTGACTAGTGTTGACTTTCTAGTTAGGACTAGAGTTTGATTGCAATTGACTACAGATTTTGACAGGATTGTTTTGACTTGAATTTGGAAAGTCAATTTTAACTATTGTGCTTTCTCTCTCTGCTCAACATTTTGATAGAATAATAAGAAGAATTGATCAAAGGGTTTTCCCCACATTGGGGTTTTTCCTTAGCATCTGCCAAATTTAGTGTTCTCTTGTCTTGGCTTGTCTTCTCCATTTTGTTTCATCTTCTATCTACTTTTATTGTTAATGTGATTGCTACTGGAAATATTAATTGGAAATTATCATTGGGCTACTAAAGGAACGTTGAAGTAATTGTGCTAAGCATAGAACATACCATTGTTAACTAAAATTAACATGGTATCAAAGCCCAAGTGAAGACAAAGCCCAAGCAAGACAGATAAAAACAATCACTAAAAAAGAGTTATTGGACAAGAATATTGGTCTAACTTCAATAGCGACTACATCATACTTCAAATCCGAGGATAAGGTCAAGGACAATTCTGACTATCATGCATGGAAGATGACTTTGGATTTGAATTTGGAAGAGAATGATGTTATGGACTATGTGTAGGGAAAAGTGGTGGAGCCTCCTTCAAATGCACCTACAATTGTAAAGACAAAGTACAAGGAAGGTGAAGCCAAAGCTAAAATAATTATCATTGATTCCATTCAAAAGCATTTCGCTGCCTATATTTCTGATTTAGGAACATCTAAAGAGATGTATGATAAGTTGATTGGGACGTTCAAAGTAAACAATGCAAATCAAATTCACTTTCTCAATAACAAGTTGAAGGACATCAAGATGAATAGAGGGGAGTCTATCTAGTAAATATAGAATGGAAAACATAAATATAGAATGGTAAATGCTATAACTATATTAAGTAAATATAGATTGGTAAACATATTTAGTGACGATAAACGTATAAATTTT